>VSMD01077212.1:0-26528 GCA_008750895.1 Mirza zaza | reverse complement strand
GGGGTGAGCAGGAACAACATTCCTGGCGGAGGGAACCAAGTGAGCGAACACAGAGGGAGTAGGTTTGGGAAGCAAATGGAGAACGGGGAATAGCACCACTTAGCTTTGAAGAAGAAAGAAGGCTGCTAAGAGGAGAAATATGGCTAGACCAGGTCAAGGAGGACCCAAGGGTAGGAACTTTTGTCTTGGTTTTGTAACACGTGGGAGCCATAGAAGGTTCTATCCCCAGCCACCACATTCCAAGCCACCATGGAGCCACTGGGCATCTGCAGACAAACGTGACCTCATTTCCAACGGCCACGCTCATTCCCACTTTAGAAAGCTTGGCACTGGCCTCGGTTCTCAGCTGGACCCAAAGCCACCTGACCCAGAATTAGGTCACATCCTCTGGCCAGAGTTTACCTCTCAGGGCAGAGCCCGCAAGCCAGGAAATCGGGGCTCAGCAACATGGCAAACCCGAGGCCGGGCGGTGCCCACTGAATGGCAACAGCTGGGGTTCAAGGTCTCCAGCCTGGCTGCCAACCTGCATCCACAGAAGCCCTGCCAACGGTAATGTTCTCTTCCCCGGCTGCTGTCCAGGAAAGCTAGAGCGCTCGCTCCTCGGCCCTCCGCCAGCTGGAGCGGGCACTGCCTGGGAGACAGCTGGCCCTCTCGGCCTAGGAGGAGGCGTGTTGCCAGGCTGGTGCCAGCAGAGAGGTTGCCTCCAGCCTCAGGCTGCATCTCAGCCTTGGGACCCTAACCTACTTGCTGGGTGACTTTGTGCAAGTCACTTCCCCATCCAGGGCCTTGATCTCTTATCTCTAAAACAAGGAAGGGCTGGGCGCGATGGATCACACCTGTAATCCTAGCACTCTGGGAGGCTGAAGCGGGCGGATTGCTCGAGGTCAGGAGTTCAAAACCAGCCTGAGCAAGAGGGAGACCCCATCTCTACTATAAATAGAAAGAAATTAATTGGCCAACTAATATACATAGAAAAAATTAGCGGGGCATGGTGGCGCATGCCTGTAGTCCCAGCTACTCGAGAGGCTGAGGCAGGAGGATTGCTTGAGCCCAGGAGTTTGAGGTTGCTGTGAGCTAGGCTGACGCCATGGCACTCACTCTAGCCTGGGCAACAAAACAAGACTCTGTCTCAAAAAAAATAAAAATAAAAAAAATAAAAAATAAATAAAACAGGGAGGATGGTACCTTTACACCTTTTCTGGTCTGTGTGTTCTTAACTTGGAATTGTTTAGTTAATTTGTGCCATTGTTTACTTTCGGTGTTCACTCTGAACTGTGTACCCCATGGAGATAAGGAACGCACCTGTCAGGTCATTCAACACACAGCTATTGATTGGCTGAGTGACTGTCGTGAGACCAGGTGAGAGGGTGTATGTGACAGGACTTGGCAAAACATGCAATGCAGGTGACACGTCCGACAGCGTTAGGCTCTTCTCTCTCCATGGCACGGCCCCAGCCTCGGCACGTGGGAGAATTGCTCCAGGTGGTCCCAAGGACAAGAAAACACAAATAGGAATTATCAACATTGAAAAGGAAGGCAAAAATGACAACAATTTGCTGATGGTATGATTTTCTACCTTGAAAAATGCAAACAGTTCTGCTGGGGTAACAACAATGAGCAGCTCTAGTAAGAAAGTTTGGTAAAAGAGCTGGGTGCAAGGATTAGGTAGAAGTTAATGGTTTTCCTTCCAGTCACTATATTTAATTTCAAAATGTTATTCAAAAAAGGGTTTCACTAATAATAGCAACAAAAGGCTAAGAAAAAAACTCCTAGGAAATTTGCTTAACAAGAAGTGTTGCAAGTGCTCTATGGAGAAGCCTTTAATACTTGATGGCAGGGGGAAAAGGATATGTAAATTAATAGAGACACATTCATGTTTCTAGGAACGAAGTCCCAGATGTAAAGATGTCAATTCTCCCTAATATAATTAATAAGCATTATGTAATTCCAGGGAAAATAATGGGAGTATAAAGTTTATTTGGAAGAGTAATTACTTGAGAATAGCCAAGATTTGGGACAAGAATAATTATGAAATGGTGATGAGGTGACTTCACCGTCACCCAGTGAAGTGACAGTAATTAAAACAGTGTGGGTTTTGCGTGAGCATTCCTGAGCTTAGGACTGATGAATCAGTAGTAGACTTTGGGTGACGTGTTGGGCACAGTAGGGCCTCGGGGCAGTAGAGAGTCACCCTTGCTTTGCAGGGACCTCAGTCAAGCCTCCCTTGCCTCCTTTCTAGGGATGGGACCTCAGGGCCTCTGTTTAAAGTCTCTAGATTGAAAGGGGGATAATAGCGGCACTAAAGTTGATGAGGGAATTAAATGAGCTGGAGTGTAGGTGGTGATTAGCATGATGCCTGCAGTAATCTCCCAATAGGGATTCTTTTATTCACTAAAAACAACAATAAACAAACAAATTGTTAACAGGTTTCCTGGCCAACGTAAAGCCAGTTCCATTTTCTCAGTTACTGGTTACTAAGGTCTTGGTATAATTTCCTGATCTGAATTCTCGATGGGCAAGCTCCAAGCAGATGGGGGGTGGAACCTTCTGCTATGGAACTTGGATTCGTCCCCATGTCCCCTCCCACCTCCCCGACCTTGGCTTACCTTGCAAGTGGTTCTGTAGTTTTGTTGTGGTTGAACTTCCTGATCACAGTTCAGAAGGTCATCCTCCCTGCCCTCAGGTCAGACTTACTGATGCCAGGATCAGAGCTGCCCAGATTTCACCCTGCAGGGGAAGGGCCTCTGCCCTGCACTGTTTTTCCAGGGGTGGTGCCATGCCCAGCACGCACCCCCTGCCCCACAGGGCCGAGTTCAGTACAGAGTGGGGGGTTCCCTTCCACACCCCTCCCCACCTACCCGAGCCTTGGCGCTCGCTGGGCTCAGCTGGGAGATAACAATATTTTCCCAAACACGATCTGTGTGTGATCTGGGGCAAAGCTCCCCGGGTGACCTAGGAATGAAGCGGAGAGCAGCGTGGTGGATTTCTCAGTGTCCTGTGAACTCAGTCAGTACCACACAGGTCCCTGTAGGGGCTGTCATCACAGCTGTCCCCTCACATGGGGGTGGGCACCACCCGGGGAGGGGGCTGTCCTGGGAAGAAAGGGGCTCTTCCGAATGGGAGGTGGATGGGGTAGGAAGAGCACTGGACAGGGAGTCCCGAGGCCCAGGTATGAGCCACTAGGCCTCTTAGAAGACGAGGTGACTGCAGCACAGGTGGGTGTCTCCCACCAGGCTGTTCCCTTCCGAAGTGGCTGTGTCCCCAGCCCCACTAGGGTGCACCGTGAGTCCTGGAGGTGCCCCTTGCGCCGAGAAGGTGGAGCGTGGGCGGTCACACAGACCTGGGCCGAGCGAAGCCCATGGTGACAGTTGACCTTTCAGAGGGCACTGACGGGGCTCCCAGGGCCCCACCCCTCTAGCTGGCACGCATCCACGGTCACCTGAACACTGAAGGCACAAGCCTCTGGACATCAGCAGGGACAGGGCCCAGGCACTCACAGGGCTAAGTGTCCGTCTCACTGGGGTCAGTGCCCATCTGGGGCCTGTCGAGCAGGTTGCGGGCTATCACTCACTTTGTGGCCATTCTCTGGGTTTTTCCTTCCCAAACACCTGCTCCGACTCCCATTTTTCCCCTTTTCTGTAAGTGGCACCATCATCCCCCAAATTCCTCGGGCAACGAACACAGGGGCCAGCCTAAGAGCCTTCCTTCCCGCTCCACCCACATCTGCTCCAGCTGCAGAACCTGTCGGCGCCAACGCTGCTGAAGACTCACGGTCATCCTCGCCTCTCCGTCTCGGAGAACTTAGCGCAGGCCATGCCCGCTGCCTGTTTCCGAGGTCTGGCAGAAGGAAGCCCGTTTTCTCAGGGAGATAAGCTACCTTTTCCACTATCACCTTTCTCAGTGATCATGGTAATATTTTTGTCTTATTTCCTAATTGGTTCACAACTTAGGGAAGAAGGGAGATATTCTAAAAACATTAACACTGACACCTTGATAGCACTTTATAGGTCAAAGAATATTCCTATTTATAACTTCCTGGAATCCTCATTTCAACTATGCAACATAAAGGTTATTATTATTATCCCCACTTTACTATTAATAATAAATAATTAAGACTGAACATTGTGAAGTGACTTGTCCAAGGTCACACAGAGTTAAGCCTAGAATCCAGGTTTCACAAAATTTCATTATCGTGGCTTCTTTCTGTTGGCTTAAGGTTTGAATTCCTATTAAAATGCAATTCTATTACTATATAACTACAGTAATCAAGACATCGTGGTATTGATGGAGGCAGAGACGCATAGACCAACGAAAGGCTCATCTATGGGGCAGAGGGGGAAGGGTAGCACAGGGAGTGTCTTTGTTTGTGCACATCATAACACTTTATAAAGCTGTATGCTCTCACTCCTGGAATCTGAATAAGGTCTGCAGCTTAGTTAACAGTATTGTACCAATGTCAATTTCCTGATTTTGACGATATACTATGGCTAAGAAAGATGTTAGCATTGGGGGAAGCTGGATGAAGGGTACATGAGAACTCTCTGTACTAACTCTGCAACTTCTTGTGAGTCTTACTTTATCTAAAAATAACAAATTTTAAGAAATGCAGGCCGGGCGCGGTGGCTCAAGCCTGTAATCCTAGCTCTTTGGGAGGCCGAGGTGGGCAGATCGTTTGAGCTCAGGAGTTCGAGACCAGCCTGAGCAAGAGCGAGACCCCATCTCTACTATAAACAGAAAGAAATTAATTGGCCAACTAAAATATATATAGAAAAAATTAGCCGGGCATGGTGGCGCATGCCTGTAGTCCCAGCTACTTGGGAGGCTGAGGCAGCAGGATCGCTTGAGCCCAGGAGTTTGAGGTTGCTGTGAGCTAGGCTGACACCACGGAGCTCACTCTAGCCTGGGCAATAAAGTGAGACTCTGTCTCAAAAAAAAAAAGAAAAAAAAAAGAGATGCAGGCCCCACTAGGAGATAGGTGTCAACTTTAATTCTGAGATGGCAAATGAGTTTCAACACGCATGCCAATCCCAGTCAAGGACAGGGTTCTCTGGATCACGATTCACAGTGTTAAGGATTCTGAAGCCACATCTGGGTCCACTGGGGACAAGTGCCTTAATCGATGAGTGGTGTCTGCCGTGGACTCCAGGAAGGGCATGGGGAACCTGGAACAGGTCCGTGCCACCTGTGCGCTCAATTCCTGACAGCTCAGTGTGAACCAAGGCGCTGAGGACAGGAGACACCAGCTTGAGAGAGGGAGGGAAGGAGCGAGAGGGACAAAAGGGGGAGGCAGGTCACACTGCCTCCACACAATTCCACTTACATCGAGTTTAAGAACAGGCAACATGAGATGGTGGTGGCTTCTAGGGGCGGAACTGATGAGTAGACAGCATGGGATGGTGAAAATGTTCTGTGTGTCTGGAGTGGAGTGTTGGCTATGCTAGCGTGCACGTTTGTTAAAAGTTCTTGATCTGGACTTTAAGGTCTGTGCATATTATTACATATACATGAGAACTCAGTTATAAAAACAAGGCTGAGGCTGGGCAGATCTCAGAAAACAAATCATTCCCATTAATAAAACACAACCCGGGACACCCAAGGCTACCCTGGGAGGGGGTCGTAGAACCAGATACTCAGGCAGGCTTGAGTTTTACCCACCCCTTAGTGAGGGGACTGTTTGGGGCAAAGTCCCAGCCCTGCCGTTTACTAGTCAGGTATCCTTGGACAACCGGTTAAATCTTTCTGTCTCAATTTCCTCAGCTGCAAAGCGGGGGCAGCAGCGGCGCCTGCCTCATAGGGCACTCGGGTAAATCAACTGGGTCAGTCCAGGGAAGAGTTGGCAATAGCATCGCCTGGTGCCCAGCACCCGCCCGGCACGTCCCAGCTGCTGGAACGGTTGTGGTTATTTTTATTACCGCTCTCTGTTTGAGTCCCACGGCTGACAGCTGCTGTCCCCCTTGGGGACCCGGGCACCAGGGTGAACTTAAATTCTTCTTCTGGCATACCTGAGACTCACTGGATGTCCCCAAAGACCAAACACTCCGTGAAGACAACAGGGACATAAACAGGATCTGGCTCCCCCAAGGTCGAGTCTGGGCCTCACAGAGAAAGCCCTTGGGAAGCTGCATTGTGCGCCCCTCTGCCTGCGGGCTCTGGGCTGGTGGCCCGTCACGCTCACCATCATCTCCCAGGCATTGAGTCATCCCGAGCAAGACAACAGGGCTCTGAGCCCTCCGCCTTCCACCTCCACCGCTTCCTCCCAGTTCCTGGTGTGAGAGCCACGTGTTTGCCCTGGTTGTGACCCCCAGGGGTGACCTCACCCTGTAGGTGAGACCCTGTCCCCGCCCCACTGTGGAGCCCCCAGACAGGGCCGGGTATAGAACAACACGGCAGAGGGGAGGAGTTCTTTCCAAGAACCCCCACTTTGTGCAGCTGTGAGAACAATCAACAAACTGTGTTATCTTAAGCTGGGATGTTTGGAGTCTATTTGTTACAGCAGCTAGTATTTCCTCAAAGAATACGCCCCATGGAGAGTCTGAAAGGAAAGGGGGAAGAGTGTTTCAGAGGAAACTACCTTTGCAAAACCCCTGGGGGTGCAGAGAGAGAGAGAGAGAGAGAGAGAACACACACAGAGTGATGCCAGGTGGTGCTAGGAGGGAGACTGAGGCTGGTGGGGGGCTCTTTCTGCCATGCTAAGCAGCTGGGACTCCATACTGAGTAAACAGGGCACACCTAGACATCCCCATGCAGGCCCCTCTGCGCCCTCAGGCTCCAAGATGGGTAACTTGCAGAATGAAGGTCACCTGACCAGTGAGTGGCAGAGCTGGACTCCACCCTGGTCTCGCTGCCTCCCTGAACACTTGGCTCTACACTTTCAACAAAACATTATACAACAGAGAAACCATGACATCAGCTCCCAAGAACTCAATGGGAGTCCTGACTATGTGCGCTCTTTCTCCAATTTTCTGGGACTGGGCTCCACCAAGAATGCTGTTCCTGGCACCAGGCCCAGGCCAGCACACAGAAGGGTCCCCTCCCACTCGGCGACAGTGGCCCCAGCATCTCCCATCCTGACTGCAGCTCTGCATCCCTAGGACATCCACATGAATGTCCCACCTGGTCTGGTCCCACCTCCTGGGGGAGCCAAAGAAGCCCATCACCCAATAGGTGAGGTTGACCCTTCAACCAGCTCCTACCTGTGGTCTGGTCCACAAACGGGCACAGCAGGTAGCAGAGGTTTTCCAGGGTTACTTGTTCCTCTCTGCCACTTCCTGGGCTGAGTGAGCAACATGGCAGGGCTGCAGATGATACCCAACTCCCTGATCTGGACATCTTCAGAGGGGCTAGAAGCAGACATTGCTATGTTCCCCTGGGGAACTCTTAGCTAGGCAGCCCTTGCTAGACCACGAGGCACTGATATTTGATGTGGACAGGACAGGATAGTGGCTTGGCTAAGATCCCCATTTCTCTGCTACCTGTTCTCAACATGTCTGTTCTTGGATCTGAAGCCAGAATGTTCTGGATCACCTCTGTCCAAGGCTTTCCTTGCTTTTGCAGAGGCGTCTCAGCGTGAGGTCCTGGGGCACAGCTTCTTGTATCCTGCTCACCTCTTTCCCTGACCTCAGCCAGAGCAACGCCTCTTTATCATGCTCAACTTTCCCCACGAGGGAAGGAAGAAAGGATTTTACCACTGAAACAGTAGTCTGACAACAACTGGTCAAGTCCGACCCTCACATTTTCTAGATGGAGACCCTGAGGTCCGGAAAAAGGAAGTAAGTTTGTTGAAAACACAAGCACATAAGTTACAAAGAATGGTCTGCCTGCCTATTTGTGTCTGCCTGTCATTACCTGTCCCTCCATCCATCCACCCATCTGCCCACCCATCCGTATCCGTCCATCCGTATCCGTCCATCCGTCCAGTCCACAGATACCAAACGCTCAGATGTTCTGGCCTTCTCGTCTTGCAGCCCAGGGAATTGCATTTAAAGCTCTCTGACTTCTTATCATGGAAAAGAGAGAGAAAATGTATACAGATTCTGCACAGATTTGGGCTCAAGCTCCCGTCCTGCCATCTCCCAGCAGTAAGCTTACTTTCGGTTTCCTCAACTGGAAAATGGAACCAGCACCCGCTACCTGCCGATTACTGTGGGGATTTAGCGAGGAAGCGAACACAGTCTTTGCTTGCGTGCCCGGGATCAGTGGGGCCTCCGCGCCCGCCCCGCTCCACGTCTGAACGAGATCTCGCGTGCCCTGTGCGGGGGCGAGTGGGAGGCTCTGGATCATTCTCATCCAGCGGTGCTCAGGGCCACTAGGGCAGGACGTCTCTCTACCCCCTTGCAGAACGCCTGGCCCGCGGATCCTTCCTAGGCTGTGACCTAATTTTGGTCTGGCCAGAGCTGGTGTCTTCCTTTTCCCCTCATTGTCTTGGAGACCTGGAGTGAACTTGGCCGGGACCGTTTCCGCAGGAGTAAAACACATGCAGCCAGCTGGGCATGGTGTGCACCCCGTCCCCACCCTGTCCACACTCTCCCTGGGCGGCCCCTGCAGCTTCACCCCCAAATCTCCCCACAGTGCGGCTCACTCCCCGACTCCCCAAAGGTCACCCCCTCAATTGCCACCTCCTGAGAAAAGCCATCCCGATATCCTCCCTGCCACTGTCTCTCCTCTTGATTTATTTTTCATTACTCCACGCCATTGGGGATTTTATGACGTGTTTATCGTTCCTTTGTTTGTTGCCTGTCTTGTCCCACTAGGGTGTAAGCCCCGTTATTTTGTTCATTGTCACATCCCCAGCCTTGTCGTCATATGGCTGGTGCCTAAAAAGATTTATTGAAGGGGTGTATTGGTAAGAAATTAGGACATCCTAAATTCCTGTGCCCTAAAAGTCACCCTATTTGCTGAAGTGACCCACCTCTACCCCACAGAATGGCCATGGCCAGCCGGGTGGAGATGGGGAACACAGCGCAACGTCCTGGACTGCGCACTGGAACATCCCCAAAGGGGCAGGTGTGCAGGTCCAGCTCACCTGGCTGTGTGTCAAGCCAGGATGCACAGATGCCATCTGGCCCCCAAGAGCAGGCTGGGGAGAGATGAAAAACTTAAGAGGCCAGTCCTGAGTTCAAATCCTGACTCTACCACTTCCTAAAAATCACTTAGCCTATCTGAGCCTCGGTTCCTTTCTGGCAATGGGTTCCTGAGTCACACAAGCTAGCAATATTGCTATTTGAGCACTGAGATCCAATGATAAGCATATCCAACGAACCTTGCCTTTTGGTGCCATGAGTGCCTTGCCTGACCTTGAGCAGTTTCAGATATTTTTGGTTCACATTTAAATGCAACCACTTCAGGGTCCTGCAACCCAATCGCTGTGAGAATGCGCAAGACTGTGCACAAGTTTTCTCTGTTTATTGCCTTTCCTCCGCTGTCGCCTTCTAGAAAAACCTGGGTAGGACAGGTGGGGAAGCTGAATTGCTGACCAGAATGATCTCACCTTGCATCTAAGCCTCATCAATTCCGCTAACCTGAGAGATTTCTCCTTGAATTCGGGACTCTTCCAGACTCTGATTTGAGCTGCCATTTCTACTCTGATCCAAGGCTGGGATGATTGTCCCTTGTCCTTGCAAAGTCTCTCCATCTGCGGCTGTTGCTCCTTTGTCCACCCAGGTGTGCAGCTGCCAGAGCTCTTGTTTCTTTCTGGAAGTCAGTTCACTAAGCCTTCTTTGATGCCACTGCTCTTCCTTTGCACCATAGAAATTCTGATTTTTTTCTTCTGAGTTTTTCTTGCCATTACCACAGGAACAAGGGTCTTTTACGTCTCTCTGTATCCTAATTGGAAGTAGAAATCTCCATAATTGTGAGCTGCTATTACTATTAGTGGACACGGGCATTAATGAGATAAGCACACAGAGAAGAATTGAACTGCAATGAAAATCAATGCTATTATGCAGAAGTGCATGGTTCTCTGAGAGTGTTTTTTGGCAAAATGACTAGTTTGCAGATGTGGAAACTGAAGTTAAGAAAGAGTACCTTGTCCAAAGTCACGTCACTAACAGAGAACGATGTCGGATTTATATTTAATTTACTCGAAGTTCCAGGCACATAGAAAACACTTACTAAATGGAACAATGTAAAATGTCCTGCCCGTAACTGAGTTAGAGATGGAGGATATAGCACCTGGAAAGTTCTGAACAAATGTTGATGGAATTAAGGAATAAATCTTCATCCCACAATACATGCATACATTTGATTTGACCTGAAGAAGAGGCCGTGGTCTAAAAGGATTTGAGAATCTTCTGTCGTGCACATGGAGCCTGCTTTTGTGTCTTTGTTCTGAACTACCTCCTCCTTCTTATCTGACAGCCAGCAGCTCTGGGGCATTTGGCCATGGGACAGGGAGGAAAAACCCCAAAGTTCCAGAATGGTTTCACATCCCCGGACATCATCTCTGGAGTTTCCTAGGTTCCTTCCGAGATGACCCAGTGGTGTCTTCACTAGGGACTGCAGACTGGAGGTTCAGGATAGTGACCCCTGTCCACTCACCCTCAGGCTGGGTCTCCGGCGACTCTGATCTGCTACTAAACCCAAGCCCCAGGGAGTGGCAGATTCTGCCAACTCATCCTTGTGTTCGCCACCTGGTTGAGGGCGAAGAATGTGACTGGGTGGTGCCTGAGCCTTTGCTCAGCCCTGAGACTCTAGTGTCATTGTGAAGTGTGCTGCATCAGACCGGCCGGTTCAAATCCCAGCTTTATTTACCGTCAAGTTGTGTGGTCTTGAGTAATGCGCTTAACCTCTGAACCTAGTTTCCTATCTCAAGCATGGGTGTAAATGTAACCTTCCACGTAGAGCGGTTGAGAACTAGGTGAATACATGGTCAGGTTTAGCACAGTGCTTGGTACGTAATAAACACTTGACACAAATTAGCCGTTCTTGTGGCTGAATGTGGCGGCTCACATCTTTGGTCTTAGCTACGCTGGAGGGTTAAGCGGGAGGATAGCTTGAACCCAGGAGGTAGAGGCTGCAGTGAGCTATGATCATTCCACAGCACTTCAGCCTGAATGACAGAGTGAGGCCCTGTCTCTTAAAATAATTAGCCATTCTTACAGTCTTATTAATATTAACTATTCAGGTCGTATGTGACCAAGTAGCAGGAGCAGGATTTGAATCAAGGTCGAAGTCTGTATGTTTTACCCATCCTGCTAGTTTTCTCACCTAGAGTGCTGGTTGACAAGGCAGATTCCAGACCCCATCACCAATGATTGATTCGGAAGACCTGGGGTGGGGCCCAGGAAGCTGCATGTTGACAGGCACCCAAGGGCATCCAGATGGACCATATAGGGCCAGGCTTTGACGACCACCCAGGATCTCCTACCTCCCTGCTTGGAGCCCGGCCCTGTGCAGAGGCAGAGGTTTGGAGGAGGACCCTGGTCACACCCTGTCATCAATGCATCACCCGTCCACACTCTGCAGACAGGACAAAGTACAGCCTCACTCTGCTCCCAGGTCCATTAATAAGGTGGTTCTGGGAGCCAGGCCGGGACCAAGGCCCAGCTGTGAGCATGAGACTTGCCATGGCAGGGCCGGAGCCCTCAAAACCAGCCTGCTCTCTTTCCATTCTCAGAAAATGGTAGGTTCGGACTGCCGTCACCATTAGATAGAAGGCTTCGACGTTGAGTCAGAGTCACCAAGTCAGGCTGTTGACCTGCTAAGCTCTTAACCTGCGCGAGGTGGCTCAGCTCTTGGCCAAACAAGTTTTAATCCATGGTCCGGCCCTGGCCGACGGTGGCTGTCCCAGTGCTGTGCGGAAGAGGACTCAAAGGGTGGGTTCAGGTCAGTGGTCCTCAGCCACAGATATTTTGTCCCGCAGGGGATATTTGACAATTTCTGTAGACGTTTTCGGCTGTCATAGCAGAGTAGAGTAAAGGCATCTAGCAGGTAATAAACGGCCAGGGCTGCTGCTGAACGCCCCCACAATGCACCAGACAGCCCTGGGCAACCAACAACTATCCTGTCCAAATGTCAGAAGTGCCAAAGTGAGAACTTCTGCTCTAGACCCAGAGGACAAGGAAGTCCTGATTGATCAGCAACGTCCAGCGTAGGACAGGAGAGGGACTGAGAGCTCACGAGCTCTGTATTTGCAGACTCCAATCCTTGTGCTTTGGTTTCAATCTGTCTTTTAAGCTTCCCATTAAGTGGAGAGCACAGGCATTGCAGCTCCTGTTGGCCAACCGGGGGAACAGAGACTTGGAGAGGACCGAAGGCCCATGCTTGACGATCTTGGGGTTCCCTAGGGCCTGGGGATGTGTGGAGGAGCCTCAGAGCCCTCTCCCCATTTGGGGTGGGAGCTGCCCCTCTGGCCTGATTAACTCTGAGAAGCCACTTCTCATTCCTGGGGACCTAATCTAGACCAGTCCCGGGAACACAGTAAAGGAGGAAAGGGACACGTTCCCCTGGGCTCCGGGGTGGTGGGGACAGGGGCAGGGGGTGTCCTGGGAGAGGGGAGGACAATCAGGGAAAGCTGCTGAAGAAAGAGATCCCCCTAGATCCCCTTCCCAGCTCCACACTGCAGGGTGACTGCCTGCCCTGCCCCACCTGACAGAGGACTCCAGGTTTATTCTCTGGTGACCGGGAAGCAGGGAGTCCCTGCGCCAGAGAACTGCAGGCACAGGGGAGGACAGGCACCATGCGGAACACAGGAGGAGTTAAGTGAATGTGTCATACGCAGACTACAGCCCACTCTGCCCCTAGAATGCTGGCAGCCAGTCCTCTGACCTCTGGACAGGAGGATGGAAAAGTCTCCTCCAGGAAATTGACAGATCAAGAGGAAAGATCTAAGGATACTGACATCCAATGTCCCCCCACATGCTCAACCCTCCCCCCCACTTTGGGGCCTGGCTCTTATCCAGAGCAGATAATGAAGAACCCCGGGGCATCCCTGCAGGGCTCTGATGTGACATAGAGACCTAAGCAGACACACAGAACACTCATAGTTTGAATAGAAGAGAAACTGCACATGGAGAAAAGCCGTAATAATGTAATCATAATAAAAACAAAGTCCTCTAAAGCCAAAGAGAGACAACAGAACATAATGCATCCATGAAAAAAGAACACGATGCCATAAAAAAGGAACACAAAGAACAAAAAGAACTCTTGGAAAACAAAAATATGATAGCAGAAATAAATTCAATAGAAGGTTTGGGAGATAAAGTTGAGGAAATCTCTCAAGAATATACGGCAAAATAAATCATTGAAAACGGGAGATCAATGATCAGAAAATTAGAGGACTGGTGCAGGAACTCTAATACTCCAATCACACGAGTGCTAAAAAGAGAAGGAGAATGGTGGGGAGGAAATGTCAGTAAAGGAATGGAAGAAAACCTCCTAAAAGTGAAGGACAGGAGTCTCAAGGCTGAGAGGAGCCCGCAAGCGCTCGGCCCAGTGGATAAGGCCAGATTTCCATCAGGGAAGGTCAGTGGGGCATTTCGGGACATCGGTAGCACAGAGAAAGTCTGCAGACTTCCAGAGAGGTAAAAACAGGATCGGAACAGCTTTGAACTTCTCAACAGTGATCCTGGAAGCGAGAAGACAATGGAGCAAAGGAAGGCAAACTGTTCCTAAGCCAGAGTCAAAATACAAAAACACCTTCAGACATGCAAGGTCTGGAGAACTTTGCCTCCCACCTCCCCTTTCTCAGGGAACTACGAGAGGATGCGCTCCGCCAAAAGGAGTCCGTGAACCAAGAAACAGGAAGATGTGGACCCAGGAAACAGGAAGTCCTGCTTGGAGTTGGCGAAGGCCGAGTGATGGGAAGGGAGAGCCGGGGACGCCAGCTGCAGGGGCAGCAAGCCCACTTTGGAGGTGCCGGAAGTTTCCAGGAGAGACTGCTTCCAAGACAGGATATTGACAGAAGGCCCGATGTGAACGAAAATACTGAGAAAGATTTGGACAATTGTCAAAGAGTTTGGGGTTTGAAAAAAATTAGTGATTAGTACACAGAAAAGTAAACAAGTGACGAAATCCTTAACTGTTATAATACTGAAGACCAGTCTTGCCAAACTGGTGGCACCGCTACCTAGGAAGGGCAGGAGGGCTGAAAGTGGAGGTTTCTGGAGAAGAGGAGGGGGCAGGAGGGGCTGAAGGCGGTGGCTTCCTAAACCTGCTGATCTGCTAAACTAGGCACGTGGATAACGATAAAAAATGAAAATTAAAAACAATACAATCAGAGTGTGTGTAAAAGCTGGTAAAATCTGAATGAGGTCTGTATCTGAGTTAATAATATTGTAGCAATGTCAATTTCCTGATTGTGATGAAGTACTTTGGTTACTGAAGATATTATCATTGTGTGAAGGAGGGTGAAGGGTATGTAGGAATTCTTCGAATTTATTTTGCAACTTTCTGTGAGTCTTAAACTATTTTGAATTAAAAAGCCATGTAAAGCAACAAACAGCAACTGCAGTAGGAGAACACGCTGCTCCCTGGGCGCATCGTGTAGAGGAAAGGACTGTTCTGGCCGTCTCTGTCCAGCTCTGGGGTGCTGGGCACAGGCAGGCACGGCCAGACCTCGCCTGCAGCCCGTGTCTAGGAGGAATCAGACGGGGAGAGGAGCAAGGCTAGCGAGGAAGCTGTCTGCCTCCAGGCCTCAGCGGAAGGCCGGCGTTGCCAGCTCGGAGCGAGAGCAGCAGGCAGAGGCTGAACTGTTCCCTGGCAGATTTGCGCAGAGCGGTGGAGGGGAAAACAGAAATTAAACCATAAACATGCTGCTGACATTGTCCTTATAAAAGGAAATAAATGCCTGCCAGTCACTGCCAGGGAAAATGAGCCTTACTCACGTGGTCGGGTGGCGTCTGGACAGAGTGGCCATCCTGTTCTGTCCGCATTCTCCCGGGGAGCCGGTGGGCGCAGCAGCTGCGGGCGGCAGCCCCACCGCCAGGAGGGGGACAAGCCGGGACCAGGAAGCCGGGCGGCTACCCAGTCTCATCCATGGCTTCTCGGGACAGTTGCACAGAGAGGGAGTGTGGGGGCACAGGGAACTGGCTGACTGGAGTCAGACTGATCTGAATTTCAGCATAGAGCGACCTGAGCCCAAATCTACTATGAACTGCATGGCTTTGGACAGGAGCCTCCCACTTCCTGAACCTCGTCGTCTTGGCCTGAATATGGGGGTTCAGGGTGCAGGTTAGAAATCAACATCGGGGTACGCATGCTGGCAGTGCCCCAGCGCGCTGCGGCTCTACATGTGAAGAGCAGTGCCCAGAGGCGTCGAGCAGCTAGCCCATGGTCACACAGCTGGGAAGGGGCCAAGCCAGGCCGGCGCCTTGTTGGTGCGGGTTCCACATGAGGCTCCACGGAAAGCAAGCCCCTTCCAGTCTCTGCCGCTGTGCCACGGTGCGCGGCCAGGCATCCATTGACACTTGCTGCACGCCTGCCATGCGCTAGGCAGGGCTCTGGCGGCAGAAGTTGCAGCAGTGAGCAAAGCAGGCCTGAGCCCTCAAGAAGCGACGTCCCCGTGGGGGAGGTGACAATCCACATGAGCAGGAATAATACATGCTCAAAGTGCCACGTGAGAAAAGTCAGCTGAAGAGGCAGGTTGAGCACCTGGTGACCGTGTGCTGCCAGATGAAGGGGCCACCACGGACCAGTCAAGGGACCTGAGCAAGACCCCTGTGTGGGAGGCAGGGTGATCAGTGGGATTCGGATTCCAGTGTCCCGACTCCTGGAAGGTGAGTGGAAAGGGCAAGGCCAGTCTTGGGGATTAGCTCAAAAGAGTCTTTTGAGCTGTGACCAAGTTGAGGCCACAGGGATGAGGAACCTAACTTCCCCTTCTCACCGGACCCCTGAGGGGACTGCAGGGGCCTCGGGGACAGCTCCTTAGACACTGGGTAGCTGCCCCATGGGGTCCCTGATTCCTGTGAGGCCGTGAGGGCCCAGGGAGGGGCCGTGGACTGAAGGTCTAGCCTCCATTCTGCTGCCATGTGCTGTGTGACATAGGGTGAGACCCTGCCCCTCTCTGAGCGTCAGTGTTCTCGCCTGGGGACAACTTGGGGGTTGTCTTAATAAAGTCTAAGGGACAGCTCTGGTTTTAACTTCTTGGCATCTTCAAACCCTCAAGCCTTTGGGGAAACTGTCATTTTTTTCAGCGTCTTGGAATACTTCCTATATATCTGGCGCTCAGTTATAATGAGGAACAGCACAGATACGGCTGCGGACCTCACAGAGTCAAAGAGGGACACAGACATTAAGCCAGTGATGCCACTTGGATATGTCCACGAAGGAGGAGAGAGTAGGAGGCACCTGTGGGCGGCCGTTCCAGGTGGTGGGGCTTATGAGGCTGGGTGACTACGGCCACAACATGGGCCTGAGGAGGAAGGCTGGGGTGGGGACGGGGGGCAGTGGGCAGGCACGTGTGTCTGCAAAGGCAAGCCAGAGCTGGCGTGCAGGACCCCAAACCAGGAGCCGGCGCTAGATCTTCTCCAGCCCAGTGAGGTTCAAGGGACGGGGGCAGTGGCTTCTTGTCACTATTTCGATACTAGGCGCTAAGGAAGTGGCTGAGTGTTTGGCGTTACTGACATAATCTCTCTGAGCCCTGCTTTCCTGATGATATCTGGTTCACAGGCCGATGGGGGCGATTAAATGAGATGACACGTGAGTCACGTGGCATGGAAGCGATCAGTAAGAGGCAGTTGCTATCAGTGAGCCCCAACGTGCCCTGCAGCCCGTCTTCCAGTCCAGTCTCCGCAGTGTAAGGAGAATGAGCTTTTGAAAATCAGAGACCTAACATGCCACCCCTTCATTCCAGTGCTTGTCACTGCAACCGGGAGAAAGGCCAGCCTCCTCACTGGGGCCTAGAAGGGTCACACTAGCTGCTGTGCTGTTTCTTGAATATGCCAAGCACATTCCAACCTCAGGGGCTTTGCACTTGCTATTCCATCTGCCTACAACACTGTTCCCTCCACTCTACCTACCTCTAGTGAACTCCTACTCATTTTTCGAAGCCTCAGCTTACACGACACTCGTGAGGGAAGCTCCCCCAGGCTGAGACAGGGCCCCTGTTCACAGCAACTATGACATCTTGTATACTTTCCCTTTAAATCACATATTCTTGTGGCTATGTGTTTAATGTGCCTGCCCCACCAGGCTGTAAGTTCTAAGGGGACGGGGACTCTCTGCTTTGTTCACAATCTCATCCTCAGTGCCTAGAACCATGCCTGGTACATGGTAGGTGCTCAGTGGTCTCAATATTTCGTGATTGAAGGATTATATGAATGAACGTCCATTTATCTTCCCACTTCAATCTTCCCTCAGACCAGGGCTCTGGGCTGCCCTCAGGAACTCCTGGCATTACCCAAATTTTGCAGTAGCAACCTGGACCAAGACTTCAGCACCCCTGGCCCCCATTTCCATCTCCGTGGGAATCTTCCTATGAATTCAGGAAGTCACTCCACTTCTCTGGTTCTCAAGGTTCCCCATCTGTAAAATGAGGAAATAAAGCCCCTCCTCCGGCTTCCCAAAGAGGCTGGGAGGAGGAAGAGCATGACGCGTCTGCAAAGCGCTGAGACTCTGGAGGAAGTGGCCAGCCTTGGTCTCCGGCACGGGGTGACACTTGCAAGGCCGGAACGTCAGAAGCCAACGGATGTCTGCTGTCAGCCCCGGCAGTCCTCTGCAGGGGGAAGGGATTTAGAGAAGAGGTGCTGTCCCTCAAATGCACCCCACAAGATTGTGGGCTCTGATGCCATAATGCGGTGAGACTGCGGGGAAGTCTTGGGCAAAGTGAGTGCATTTTGCATGTGGAGTGATTATGGTCAAGCGGAAGTACTACTGCGGATTAACAGTGAAGTCCTTTGCAGCACCTCACATCAAGAGCTGAGTCTGTCTCACCAGCTCCTGACTTTGGGCTGGCCTTGCAACTCGCCTCGGTCAGTAGTGTGTGGCAGAAGTGAGGTTGATTGACTTCTGCAAGAGGACTTGCAGCTTCCACTCTTGCTGTCTTGGCATCTAGCTGCCCCATGAGGAAGCCTGAGCTAACCCACTGGAGAGGGCACCTGGAGGTAAATTGAGGCACCTGACTGGCAGCCCCAGCCCCTGCCAGATCTATCAGGAGGCCGGCCCCCAGCCACTTGCCAGATGACCATTCCTCTTGCTTAAACCTAGTGTGGCCAACACCACGTGGAGCAGAGAGGAGCCAGCCCAGCTGGACCTCGCCCAAATTGCCAAACCTTAGACTGACAAGAAATCAGTGGCAGTTGTTTTAAGCCACTAAGTTCTTAGGTGGTTAGTTTTGCCCCGGTATATAACTGATACAGCTGTCTGTCTGTCTGTCCATCTGTCTCCTTGACCAGACTTTTTTATTCTTCCCGTCTCCTGATCACAGCAGAGCAGAGCGTTAAGAACATGCAGCTGCATCAGCCAGACCTGGATAAAAATCCAGATTCTCCTACTTATTAGCTGTGTGACCTTAGATAGGTTTCTTAACCTCTCTGAACTTTATTTTCCTTCATCAATAAGATACATACACCTTTGGCTTGTGAGTTGTGAGTTTGAAATGAGATAATTCTCAGTGCCCAACACATAGCTAGTGTTCAATAACTTTGTTAAACTGCCAGTTTTCAGTGAGCACACACTACGTGCTGACGCCGACCCTGGAAGTGGGGGATTGAACAAGACAGACCAGGGCCTGCCCTCAGGGGCTGATGCTCCAGAAGGGAAGACAGAACGCACATGAAACAACAGACAATGGCAGGTGGTCAGACCTGCTTTGACGCCCAGTGTGACAGACAGTGATGGAGGCATGACGTGGGGCGAGGGGCTGGGGGGGCGTCCCTGGGGAGGTGACGTCTAAGCCGAGGTCTGATGGGGAGAAGCCATCCGCAAGAACAGGAGGGGGCCAGCACATGCAGAGGCCCTGGTGGGGACAGAGGACGAGACGGGAGGCCAGGGGAGCCGCAGCGTGGCGGGCGGAGCCCATGCTGGCGGTCTGAGCAGGCGGAGGCTGCCTCACCGTTGCCGCTGCTGTGGTCGACACTCGCGCAGGCTCGGGGCCTGGTCCAGAGCAAGTGCTCGGTTCTTGCTAGGGTGGCTGATGAGTGCGGCGTTTCCATGGAAACCCATCACCACTCCCTCTGATAACTAGAGAGACTCCCAGAGGTCTCGCAGCCTCTGGTCCTGCCCTGCCCTGGCCTGGGGCCTCATTTCCTCTTCCTCTGCACCCCGCCGAGCCCAGCCGTTTGGGGGACGCACAGACACGGGGCTGGACGCGCTTCCAGTGGCGCCCCCCCTCCCGCCCCCACCACAGCAGGCCAGGCCCAGATGGCCCCGGGCCAGCCTCTGTCCCAGCCCGCGTCGGCCAGGCCCCGGAGGCAGCTGGGCCTCACCTGGCCGTACAGCAGGAAGAGCCTACACTGATTGGGTGGGACCGGGACTGGCCAGTCCCCTGCCTTGGACAAAGGAGCTGGCTTGAGACACGCTCTTTAAGAGGCTCGGCTGGGCTGCCAGGTGGAACGCCAGCACCGTGCACAGAGGCCGTGTGGTCCCGGGCCCAGCCTGCTCCAGAAGGCTGGTGTTTGAGAGCCAGGTCGCACCCTCCACCCGGGCACACGTGTGTATACACATGTGCACACGCACAGACCCACAGACACAGACACACAGGGGCCCGCGTGGTTAAGAGAGATTCAGGCATCCATGCTGGTCCATGAGGAAGACAGAAACACAGACGTGCCAAGTGACATCAAGAAGCACACGCAGACACACCCATCCTATGAGGACAGACACTGTCCTATGAGGATGTGACACACAAGCATATCATTCTACATAAGACACACACACACAAAGCTGCAAACACACCCGCTGATGTTCCTGCCCTCACCTCCCAGATAATTGTGCCAGAAAATAGACACACCTGCGCCCACCGAGCCCTCCCGGGCGGCGGGAGCAGACGATTAAGCTGTCACAGGAGGCTGGCATTTTCCTGGCAGCCCTGCTGCCCCTGGCTGCCAGAGGGGCCGCCAGCCCGAGAGGCCTTTGTGGTGGGCCCCAGGGAGCACCAGCCCAGCCTGTCCCCTCCTCCCTCTCTGGACCCTGGAACGGCTCCTCATCTTATTCTCCCGAAGGATCCTTTTTGGGCCAATGGCCCACTTATGAGAGTGGCCAGGATGAAACTCTTTCTGGAGTTTGAGGTCCGGGTCAGCAGAGATCCCCCCTAACATTCCCAGTTCTCTGACTCAAGGACACCGAAGGGACTTAAATCAACTGTGGGCATGAGTGATGGAAGCCCCCAGCTGCTCTCTGCCTAGTCCAAGGCCTAACCTCAGTCCCTCTGGCAGAGCAGAACTCAATTTCCCTTTCTTGCCATCCTGGGCTTGGGTCCTTGGCCATTGTCCCACACACATGGACCTCTTTGGGCTTCCTGCTTTTCTTCCAGCACCCCAAGCTCATGCCTGCCTCAGGGCCTTTGCACATGAAGCCCAGCCCTCCCCCAGGTCTATGCCCAGCTCCCTCCTTCTCAACTTTCAGATCCCAGCTCAAACAGCACCTCCTCAGAAAGGGCAGCCCTGACCCCGTAGTTAAAACATCTCCTCCAAGCGAGCCCTCGGTTCTCTCCTATGCCAGCGGTTTCCAGTTCTGGTTCCTTGTTGGAGTCACCTGGGGAGCTTGTAAAACTAGTGTGACGCCAGGGTCCCTGTGCAGGCTAATTAAGAATCTCTGGGATGTGGATCCTGAGTGCTGGCATTTTAAATAAACCCCATGGGATGTATTTAAAATGCCACAGGAGAATTCTGGGCCCAGAGACCTTTCAGTCAGCAAGAGGCAAAGCTGGATTTCGCCACCCCCTTCTGGTCATGGCTACTGGTGATTGGGCACCTACTAGGTGCGTGAGCCAGGGTTGGTGTACGCATGAGACTTAGCACACATTTGGGTGATGCCACCTGTACACCAAGTGCTGTGCAGAGGGTTTTTCATGTGACAGTTCATTTCATTTCCCTAACAGCTCTATGATATGGGAACTATTATTACGCCCATTTTATAGACCAGGAAACTGAGGCACAGAGAAAGGAACTTACCCAAAGTCCTGCAGCTGGGACACAGTAGAACTGGGAACTTCACCCAAGCAGTTGGACCACCCAAGCGGCTCCAGGGCCCGGCTCTTGTCTTATTTAATCCTCACAACCGCTCTGCGACATTTTAAATATGCAGAACCTGGCTCAGAGAGTCAGGAGACTTGCCCAAGGTCACACAGCCAGGATTCAGCCCCAGGTCAGTCTGATTGTCAAGTCTAGCATGCAGGCCCCAGGGAGGGGACAGCTTTTTGATTCTGCGTGTCCTTATTCCTCCTACAAAGCAGCCTTGGGGGCCGTGGGGCAGATGCAAGATCAGAGCTATAGCAGAGTTCAGCCCACTGCTGCCCGTGAGTGACTTTAAAGTGACACATAGATAGCACACGTGGCAGCCACCCTTCCAGTCGCTTTGCATGTACTGGCTTGACCCTTGAGGAAACTGGATGAGGAAGGTGCCCCCTCCTCTTCCCAACTAAGAGCTGAAAGTTCAGCGACTCACCCACGGCCGCACAGCCGCTCAGTGCTGAGCTGCGACTTGAACTTGGGCAGGCTGGCTTCAGAGTCTGTGCCCTCAACCCCTGCACTGTACCCCTCCGGGCTGCCTTGCTTACTCGACTGCTGGAAGCTCAAGTCTCCTCTCTATGAAATGGGTACACTAGTGCCTATCTCATGCAGAAAATTAGAGGACAAAACAAGAACCCAAGTGCCCGGAAAGACCCTAGGGACTTTGGACCCCAGCAACTGTGCATAGTAGGCACTTGAAGAGAGAGGTCGCCGCACAGTCATGACGTCACCCCTTCGGCAGCCAGCCCGGAGCTGCGCACGGCTGGTGCCAATCTAACATGTGATGTGGACAAAGCCGGCGACGTTTGGAGGTTGCTGGGCTGCACGTCCTCCCAAGCGGTGCAGGGCCCCAGTGGCCCCTCGGGGGCCTGCACTTGGCGTCAGCACCTTCGAATGCCTAGAAACTGCCCGCGTGCGTCACCGCCGATCTTCCATTAACGTGCAACTGCTATTGCAGGCGAGGAGCTGTGTTCTCTGGGGTCAGATTTACAGCAGAGCAGGAAAGAGCCAGGCAGCAGGCGTGATGGAGATGGGAAAGAGAAGGGGCTAGCAGGAGGCTGGGAAGAGATGACGCCTTCAGAGAGGAAGGCTGGGTCCATGGGTGAACTCGCAACGTGACATTTCAGCCCAGAACTCATTTTACATGGTCTGCCCTGCTGTCCCCACCACGCGTGCCCAGGAAAGGCCACATTTCCCGGGAGGACGTGACAGTACATCCACAGAATGGGCAGTACTGGTGTGAAAGACTTTCTTATGATTCCTTTACTGTTCTCCATGCATGTGTGATATCACTGGCATTTGCAACAAGTCATCAAAGACTCCTAGCTGGAAGGTGTGAAGGCGC
This sequence comes from Mirza zaza, assembly GCA_008750895.1. Lineage (NCBI taxonomy): Eukaryota > Metazoa > Chordata > Mammalia > Primates > Cheirogaleidae > Mirza > Mirza zaza. The sequence goes on along the minus strand of VSMD01077212.1, from coordinate 4,079 downwards.
CTTTTAATTTCAAGGCTCTAGCTGCCTCTCCTGGGAGCTGAGCGGCACTCGCATTACTAGGTATGTCGTTCATCACTCCAGCCCTTCGAAGAGATCTCCAAATGTGCACACAACATTTGCTGAGTGACCCATTCTGCCCCTTGTGCTCTTCAAACATGCCTTAGGAGTTAGGGAAAATCATGGTGCCTCCACTGTGCCCTATTTTCTCCTGCAACCCTGCTGTGGCACTAGCTGCTTCCTCTGCTGGGGTGCTCTTTGTCTAGCACCCTGGCAAATCTCTCCTGGTCCTTAAAGACTCAGCTCAAGTATCACTTCTTCTGTGAAATCTTCCCCAATGGGAAGTCTGAGTCGAGGAGAAGCCTTGCAAGAGCTCTTTGAATTATCTTCTTTCATGTCTGCATTCCCAGATCAGCCTTGGGTTCATCCATAAAGAAGCTCACGTAGCAGAACAGTGGTTCTCTACGTGCGGTCCCTGAACCGGCAGCCTCAGCTCCATCAGCACTGGGGACCTTGCTGGAAACGTAGATTCTCAGCCCCATCCCGGGCCTGCTAAAGCAGAATCTCTGGGGCAACAGGGCAGGCAGTCTGTCCTTTAATAACCCTCCAGCTGGCTCTGATGCATGTTCAAGTTCAAGAACCACTGTGATGGGGGCTATGGTGACTTCGTGCATGACTAATCCAGAACAAATAATACAAAACACAACCACAGCAAACACCATCTACAGGACTATGTGCCGGACACATGCTAGGTGCTTTGCCTACACTAATGCTCCACAGCAACACATGGGGAAGATACCATTATACCCATGATATAGATGAGAAAACGGAGGCTCAGTTTCTTATTTCCCTAGGAACCATCTGGTAAGTGGTGGATCCAGTTGCAAACTGACCACTGTCTCTCTGACTACAAAGCTAGTGTATTACCTGTAGAGCAAGCTATCCTTGCCATTTGGATGTTCAAAGCAGAGAGAGACCATATCCAAGTCAGGCTTTTCCTGAATTTTGTATTTTCAAAGTATCATTTTAAAAGATCAAATAGTGCTTAAAAAAAAAAAAAAGAGCAAGCTCTTATTCCTCCTGCCCTCCTCTCATCTCTGCTCTTAGAAGAGACTACTTTCAACTCTTTTAGCTACTCTTTTGGGTATTTACTTTCTTACTTTAAAATATTTGTGCCTTGTGTTACCTCTTGTTTTACCCTTTTAGACTCAACCCTTAGACTTACGCTGGATGAGGACTTTTGACCATGTAGACCCCCTACCCTAGGACCACCATGCAACTTTAGGAGGCTTCGTTCACCTCTAGGCATCATATATTTGCATATTTATTTCAACAATTTTTCTTCCAATGGCAGAAAACTTTTGGGATTCCATTTCTCTAGTTGCCCAGAGGTGCAAAAAGGGATAGCAGCATTTTCCCTGCTTCCATCCCCTCCCAACATAATTAAATCTGCATTTTTTATTAAATCCATAGTCAATGTTCCATAATTATGACCAGGTAGATATTACTCACACCTGAGCCAAGGTTCAGCTATGCACGGTTCAGCTATGGCTACATTTCCTTTCTTGGACTTTTTGTCCAATTATTATGGTCCTTGTCACCTGGCTCCTGCAATGTCCTTTTTCTGAGTTGCCTCCTTATAGAATGCACTGGAATCACGATGAGTTCCATCGTTCCATAGTGAGTTCCCCTGAAGATTCCCCACTGCCTTTGTTCTTCCTGTGACTCTATGAGATTACCAGCATCGTCCAACAAATTTATATTATCAATTTAGGTTGTAGTATGCTTTTAAGTAGCTTAGATAAGAGAGAAGCTTTGTTTGTTTGTTTTTGGTACTTCGCAAGAGACTAAAATCCAGAAGCAAGTCCAGGGCAGGCATCAAAGGTCCACAACCATCAAATACCCAGGCTCCTTCTATCTTGTTGCTTCACTGCTGTGAATACTACGCTCCCAACTCATGGGGCAATACGGCTGCTTGAGCTGCAACCATTATGTCTGCATTCCAGCCATTAGAGAAAAGAAGGCACTCCTACTCCACATAAGGACACTTCCTGAAAGGTGCACACACCATTTTTATTTACACACCTATGTTCACAGCTCAAACACACAGCTATGCTCTGCTGCAAGAGAGGCTGGGAAATTAGTCTTTATTCTCCCCGCCTACATGCTCAGCAGAAAAAGAGTTCAGAGATCAGTAAGAAAGGGAGAACGGAGAGTTGGGGCCGCTGGCAGGCTCCCTTTTGCTGCAGTTGGTTTGGACGGCCAGCCAGCCTTCTCACCCCCCTGAGAACAGCACGGTGGCCTCTTCCTGCGTCTGCGGCATCTTCTCTCCCCTCTGGCCTTCGCTCACTGTGCTCTGGACACCCCCGGCCCACACCTCGGGGCCTCCCACACGTGGTGCCTCTGCCCAGTGACAGAGCCACCCATGCTGGATGGGATGGCTCCCGCTTCCCCTGCAGGCCTCAGGTGAAATGACAGCTCCCTCGGGAAACTTCCCCTATGGGGGGGTGGGGGGGGTGTTAGATGTTCTCGCGACCTCCCGACTCTCTTCTTTACGGTGTCTGTTGCAACTGTAATGAGACGTTGATTAGAATGAGCAGTCGTTTGCTCGCTGTCTCTCCAGCTAGACCGCAAGCTCTCGGAGACGGGACCACCTCTGTCACCTTCCCGGAGCCGGCTCATGAACGCACAATAAACATGCACGGCAGGAGCAGTCACCTCAAGCCTTCCTGCTGAGCCGCATGTCCTAACCTCCCTGTCCTTCCAGAGCCAACCAAAGCGCCCCTCCCCCAGGAGGTCCCCGTGCCCCCTCTGAGACAAGCAGCCCCTCTCTCCTGAGTGTCCGAGCCCGCTTGGTCCCCGCCACTCTCTGCCGCCTGCTATCGACCGACCGTGGGGAGCATGTCCCGGCTCCTCTGGGAGTGCGGGAGTCCCTGGAGGGCAGGACCCATATCTGAGTCTCTGTGTCCGTCACACCCACGCACAAGGACAACCTACGAGACCCTCCGGTCCAGCGGCAGAGTTGCTGACCCGGAGGCAGGACTCCCGGGGTGGCCTCCGCACGGCCACGTGGCGTCCAACCGCGCCCTCGCGTTCCCGCCTGCCCCTCCGGAGCCCACGTTCTCCGGTTTGCCGCCGGCGCTGCGGCTCGGAGCAAGGCTGCCGAGCTCTACCCAGCGTGTCTCTCCGAGGGCCACAGGCTCAGGTTCCTTGGGTTTTGTTTTCCATTTCGAGATCAAAGGAACAGAAATGCCTGTTCCTTTGAACTGGGAGGAACCAGAGGTGGCCACGGGGCAGGACCCACAGCCGAATCACGCTAATGGACCGGCGGGGGCATGCCACCGCTGCTGCCACTGGGAAGGGCCTCCCGTCTGTGCCCACGTCTTTGCATCAGGGTGCAGAGGGGCAGCGTTCTGCAGGAGGAGGCAAGGCCCGGCCCGGCTGCTGGGGAGGAAGAGGACATTGGGCCCACCCACACCACGGGCGACTAGGAATTCCTCCCCCATCGCCGGGGAGTTGGATGCCCGAGGGCACGTGCCACCCCCAAAGCCAAAAGCAAATGTCCATGCCACACTGTGCATCCCATCGTGAGCATTCAAGAGGAATCGAGGAGTATGACCAGTCACGCGTGCCAATCGCTTATATAGAGCTTCCTAGGAGCCAGGGCCGGAGACGAACAGTTGGCAGATATTAACCCTCTTCATTTGTCTCAGCTCGGAGCAGCCGTGTAGGAAGTCCCCGTAGGGTCCCCTCATTAGAGAGGCACCGGGAGGGACGGGAGCGGGGAGCAAAGCTGGGACTTGGAACCCGGCGGTCTGGCTCCGAGTTCACGCCCACAGCCGAGGCCCCTCCCCAGGCTTTCCCAGTTTTTTTTTTTTTTTTTTTTTTTTTTTTTTTTTTTTTTAGACAGAGTATCGCTTTGTTGCCCAGGCTAGAGTGAGTGCCGTGGCGTCAGCCTAGCTCACAGCAACCTCAAACTCCTGGGCTCAAGCAATCCTGCTGCCTCAGCCTCCCAAGCAACTGGGACTACAGGCATGCGCCACCATGCCCGGCTAATTTTTTTTTTTATATATATATTAGTT
>VSMD01077205.1:0-51971 GCA_008750895.1 Mirza zaza | reverse complement strand
ATGACCCTCACATTAGGTTTCTTCACATAATCCCACAGCTCTTGTAGGCTTTGCTCTTTTCTCTTGTTTCTCTGCTCTATTTCTGTGACTGATTTATTTAATTGGAGGATGTTGTCTTCAATCTCTGAGATTCTTTCTTCTGTTTGGTCTACCCTGTTCTTGAGACTTTCCACTGTATTCTGTAGTTCCCTGACTTGATTCTTCATTTCCAGGAGTTTGGTTAAACTTTTCTTCATTGTGTCTATTTCTTTAGTGAACTTTTTTTCTAAATCCTGGAGGCTTTTTGTGGTTTCTTTGTGCTGGTTATTGAGTTGTTCTTGCAGGCCAGTGAGTGTTCTTATGACTCACATACGAAATTCCTCTTCTGTCATTTTGGTTGCCTGATTTTGGTTGGTGTCCGTTTCTAGGGGGCTGGGGCTCCTCTTTGGGGGTGTGTTTTCCGATTGGTTCTTCATATTTCCGGAGTTCCTTCGCTGATTTCTTCCCATGTCGATCAGTTGTTGTTTCTTTTCTTTAGGTTTTTGTTTGGGTATTCACACTCCTTGTTTATTGTCTGAGCTGGTAGGTGGTGTCTGTGGGTGAGATTCGACCACTCCCTGTATAATGAGTCAGTAGGTGTCGTGAAAAGGGTGTGCAGGATGCTCTCCCTGTCAGTAGGTGGCGCTTTCTTGGAAGAACAGGCTACGCTGTTGTTTTTGTGTCCTGTTGTCAGCTCTTGTTCCTGAAGAGAGAACTCTAGTGCCTCAGGTGGTGGGTGGGACCCTGGGACTTCCAGGTGTGCCCTTTTCTACCCTCTAGTGAGGGCTGGTCTAGGAGAGAGTCTGGGCGGAGCTGAGTTGGGTAAGCCCAACCTCAGGCACCACCAATGTCATTAGCAGGGGTCAGAGTTCTGTTCTCTGCTTCCAGGCAAAGCTGACAGGGAGGGGCTGGAATGGCCCCGCTCAGTCAGAGAGTCTGCATGTGGGGGTGGGGCTGTCCGAGACCTGCATTCTGGAGCAGGCCTGGCCTCTTTCCACCGTCCCCAACTTCGCGGCTATGCCTGAGCCTCTGTCAGCAGGCCAGACCACACGCCACCAGGCCTCCCCTGGCTGTGATGCCAGCCGGTAGGTTCCCTGCGCAGGAATGCCACCCGGGCTGGGCGCACGGCCTCCCTTTGGGGGAAGGGTTGCCCTCTAGGACGCTGATCTGCCCCTGAAGGCACACAACCTCAGCAGGCTGTTCACGTATATCCCTTCTGTGCCCTGGGCAATGCGAGGCCTCGGTGCACGGGATGTGGTCTGCAGGTCTGACCTCTGGGTCCCACAGTTCAAACTTTGTCCCCACCAGGGAGACGAGTGCCTGTCCCAATTCACCCACAGGGAGCCCAAGCTGGGTCTATGTCTCTCAACCTCAGGCTCTGTCCGGTTCTCCTGGGATCACCGTGCCAGCAGCACCTGGTAGGGCTGACGGGCAGAGAGCTCACAGTCTGAGTTCCCCTTAGTCAGCTCTTGTTGGGCCCCAAAAGGGAAGGTCCCGGTCCCTGGAGGTGCTTCCGGCTGGTGGGTATATTGTCTGTCTGTCTCTCTGGGCAGCCGCGGGTAGAGTCGGGGGGAGGGGAGGAGGAGGCAATATGGCGTCTGCTGCGCGGCTCAGGTCTGTGCACACGGAGGTGCCCCGAGGGAGTTGGGAGCCTGGTGCCGAGTCCGCTACTGGCTTACCGCTCACTGACGTCGGTTTTCGCTGGGCTGGTGTCCGCAGCTCCCTCCGCTTGCTGGGGAGCCCACCAGCAGTCCGAGATGCAGGGGAGGGGAAACGGCAGATCCACCTACCCTTCCCACTGGTCTCTGGGCTGCTCCGGGGGTCCCAGCTTCCAGTTCTCCTCCGCAACCTCCTCCCGTGGAGTATCCCGTGGTCTCAGGTACTCCTCCTGCCAACCCTCATCTGATGTAGGCTCATCTTCTTGCTTCTTTCTTCTAATTTCTTCTAGAATCTGTCTTTTCTTCAGAGACACTCTGTCTGGCGGTGTTTCTCATCCGCCATCTTCTGGATGATTCCCCAACACATTTTCTGAAGCCAATATCACCTTGATACCAAAGCCAGAATGGTACTCAACAAAAAAAGAAAATTACAGACCAATATCCCTATGAATATAGATGCAAAAATCGTCAACAAAATCCTAGCAAAGCAATTTCAGCTGCTCATCAGAAAAATAATCTATCATTACCAAGTGGGCTTCATCACAGAGGTGCAGGGATAGGTGCATCCTAAGGCATAAATCTATAAATGTAATTGACCACATAAAAACGAAGACAAATAGATGCAGAAAAAGCACTTGACAAACTTCAGTACCTTTTTATGATAAGAACATTTAATATAATAGAAGCATTATTACCCTATGTTTTTCTTCCTTAAAATTGACTTGGCTAATCTGTAATTTATGTTGTTCAATATACATTTTAGAATAATTGTTCCGTTTTGTGAATAAACCACAATGAATCTATGGGTCGATTTTTGGAGAACTTATATCTTTATTACATCAAGTTTTTCTATATATGAATATGGTATGCATGTCCACTTATTATTACTTAAAAATAAATATCCATAAAGATTAACATTTTACATAATTTTAAAATATATCTTGTTACATTTATTTCTAGGTATCTTATTACTTCTGAATTTGTTATTTTTATTAATTTTAGAATTACGATGATAACTTTAAAGTTGTGTTTTCTAACAGTTGATAGTATATAGTATATATAACGTTACACATGGATTTATATATAGCATAAGTCATAATTATTTTATTAATTTTGATGATTTGTAGATTCAAATTTTCATGTTAATACATAATGAGGGTTTTGTTTATTGCTTTCTATTCCGTACACTTTTAATTTAATTTAATTTTTGTTTAGTGTAATAGCTAAGACTTCCAGTAAAATGCTGAATAGAAATGTTGATACTAAGAATTCTTGTTTTGATCTGGATTATAGAGTATAATGTTTTACCATTAAGTTTTTCTATGCTCATTTATTATAGATATTTTATGAGTTAAAGATGCTTTCTTATATTGATCACCTGCAATTATTTTTGTGAATGATTATTGAAATTTATTAATTTTTTTCACATATTTATATATTCATATAATTTTCTCCCTTAATATTATAATGTAATGGAACATATTAATAAGTCTTGATATCTTGATTAATAGATTTCATACATTGACCCAGCCTTTCTGAGACTACATCTAACATGATCATAATGCATCATCTTTTTATTGTATTGTTGGATTTATTTGGGTATTCTAAGATTTTTTCCATCTATTTTAATGAGTGAAATGGGCTTCTGATTTTCCTTTTTCATGCTGTCGTTTCGTTGGTAGCAGGGTTCTTTTAGGATATAAAATTGGTTTTAGACCTTTTCCTTTTACTTCCATTTTGGAAGAAGTTATCTAACATTATGATCTTTATTACTTTGCTTTGTGGAACGTCCCAATGAGACTATCTGGTCCTGATTTTTATTGAGGGAAGACCTTTACCTTGCATTTTTTAAATAAGTGACTGTAAGGATACTCCAGTTTTCTATTTCTTTTCACAGGGAGGGATTTTCGGGATATCCAACATATATTATGGGAAAAATAAGTCACTTCCCTACCTAGGAAGTTGTGTCTCCTCTTCCCTATTGAGAATCACTTATTTGGTGTATATCATTTGTACCCTCTAAATGAGTCCATCCTCACCCTTATATTGAAAAAACCGAAACTTAGATAATTAGCCAACGTGCACGGTACAGGAATTGAGTGCATGTCTCTTGACTTTTAATTTTCTTTTTTATTGTGAGCCCTTTAGGCTCTTTTAAAATATTTATTTCAAAATATTATGAGGGTACAAACATTTTGGTTACATTTTATGTCTTTGCCTTACGCAAATGAGGATGAGAGGCATGCCCTTCCCCTCTATAATGCTTATCATGTCCATTAGTTGTGAGTTTACCCCACAACCCCCTAATCCACGGAGAATATTACTACCATGTGACCACCACAGTGTTGATTAGTCAGTGCCAATTTGATGATGGGTACCAGTGGAGCCTATTTTTCCGATATTGTGATAACTCACTTCAGATAATGGGCTCAAGCTCTAGCCAGGAAAATATAAGAGGTGCTAGATCACCATCATTTATTATAATTGAGTAATATTCCACTGTATGCATAAACCAAATTTTAATAATTCACTCATGAATTGACAGGCACTTGGGTTGTTTCCACATCCTTGCAATAGTGAGTTGTGTTGCCATAAACATTTGGGTACAGATGTCTTTGTTATAGAATGGCTTTTGTTCCTTTGGGTAGATGCCTAATAGTGCTACTGCTGGATCAAATGGTATTTCTATTTTTAGCTCTTTATGATAAATCCAAATTATATTCCACAGAGGTTGCACTAATTTGCAGTCCCACAAGCAATGCAAGAGCATTCCTGTCTCTCCACATCCTCACCAGCATTTGTTGTTTTGGGAATTTTTTGATGGAGGCCAGTCTCACTGGGTGTAGGTGGTATCTCATTGTGGTTTTGATTTGCATTTCTCTAATGATTAGAGATGTTGAGCACTTTTTAATAGGTTTGCTGGCCATTATTCTGTCTTCTTTGGAAAAGTTTCTGTTCATGTCCTTTGCCCATTTATTCATGGGGTTGTTTGATTTTTTCTTGTTGTTTTTTTTAAGTTCTAGATAGATTCTTGTTATCAGCCCTTTATTGGATGTGTAGGGAGCAAATATTTTCTCCTATTCTGTAGGCTGTGTATTTGCTCTAATGATTGTATCCTTGGCTGTGCAAAATCTTTATAATGTTATCAGATCCCATTTATTTATTTTTGTTGCTGCTGTGGTTGCTTTGATGGACTACTTGAAAAATTCTTTGCCTAGGTCGACGTCTGAAAGTGTCTTCCCAATATCTTCTTTTAGAATTCTTAAAGTTTCATGCCTTAGGTTTAAGTCTGTTATCCATCTTGAACTGATTTTTGTGAGAGCTGAGAGGAGGGGATCCAGTTTCAATATTCTGCATGTAGCTACCAGTTTTCCCAGTACCATTGATTGAAAAGATGTTCTTTTCCCCAGTGAATATTTTTGTCTGTTTTTTCAAGGTTAGATAACCATATGCAGATGGTTTCATCTCTGGATTTTCAATCCTGTTCCAAAGGTCTATGTCTCTGTTGTTGTGCCGGTACCATGATGTTTTTTTTTTTATTATTATTTCAGCATATTATGAGGGAACAAATGTTAAGGTTACGTATATTGCCCATTCCCATCCTCCCCCTTGAGTCAGAGCTTCAAGCGTGACCATCCCCCAAACATGGCACATTTCACTCATTATGTTTGTATATACCCTTCCCCATCTCCCCCTTCCCACCTGCCTGACACTGATATATGTTATTCCAATATGTCCATTTAGGTGTTGATCGTTAATACCAATTTGCTGGCGAGTACACGTGGTGTTTGTTTTTCCATTCTTGAGATACTTCACTTAGTAGAATGGGTTACAGCTCTATCTAGGAAAATACAAGAGGTGCTATATCACCATTGTTTCTTAAAGCTGAATAGTACTCCATGGTATACATATACCACATTTTATTAATCCACTCATGTATTGATGGACATTTGGGCTGTTTCCACAACTTTGCAATTGTGAATTGTGCTGCTATAAAAATTCAAATGCAGGTGTCTTTTTTTGTAGAGTGTTATTTGATCTTTTGGGTGGATGCCCCGGAGTGGAATTGCTGGATCAAATGGTAGATCTACTTGTATTGCTCTCAGGTATCTCCATATTGCTTTCCACGGAGGTTGAACTAGTTTGCAGTCCCACCAGCAGTGTAGGAGCGTTCCTATCTCTCCTCATCCACACCAACATTTATTGTTTGGCCATTTGATAAAGGCCACTCTTACTGGAGATAAGTGATATTTCATTGCAGTTTTGATTTGCATTTCCCTGATGATTAGAGATGTTGAGCATTTTCTCATATGTTGCAGGACATTATTCTGTCTTCTTTTGAAAAATTTCTGTTCATGTCCTTTGCCCACTTTTTGATAGGGTTGTTTGATTTTTCCTTGGTGATTTTCCTGGGTTCTAAATAAATTCTAGTTATCATCCCTTTATTGGATGTGTAGCTTGTGAAACTTTTCTCCCATTTTGTGGGTTGTCTGTTTGCTCTCTTGACTGTTTCTTTGGCTGTGCAGCTTTTTCATTTGATCATGTCCCATTTATTTACTTTTGTCCCTGCTGTGATTGCCTTTGGGGTCTTCCTCATAAATTCTTTGCCTAGGCCAATGTCGAGAAGAGTATTTCCAATGTTTTCCTCTAGAATTCTAATAGCTTCAAACCTGAGGTTCAAGTCTGTTACCCAGTGTGAGTTTATTTCTGTGAGAGGTGAAAGGTGTGGGTCCTGTTTCAGTCTTCTACATGTGGCTATCCAGTTTTCCCAGCAGCATTTATTGAATAAGAATTTTTTTACCAGTGTATGTTTTTCTCAGCTTTGTCAAAGATTAGATGGCTATATGAGGATGGTTTTATATCTGGGTTCTCTGTTCTGTTCCACTGGTCAATGTTGCTGTTCTTGTGCTATTCACAAGATGTTTTAATTACTATAGTCTTGTAGTATAGTTGAAGTCTGGTACATTGATACCTCCTTTTTGTTTTTATTGCCTAGGATTGATTTTGCTATATGGGATATTCTCTGGTTCCATATGAAGTGTAAAATTATTTTTTCTATATCTATGAAAAATGATGATGGTATTTTAATAGGGATTGCATTGACTCTGTAGGTCACTTTGGGTAGTATAGACATTTTAACAATGTTGATTCTGCTGTCCTATGAACATGGTATATTCTTCCCCCTGTTTACATCCTCTGCTATTTCCTTCTTCAGTGTTTCATAGTTCTCCCTGTAGGTCTTTTACTTCCTTGGTTAAATATATTCCTAGGGACTTTATTTTCTTTGTTGCTATTTTGAAGAGAATGGAGACTTTGATTTGGTTCTCACTTTTACTGTTGTTGACATATATGAATGCCTCTGATTTCTCTGTATTGATTTTGCATACTGAGACTTTACTAAATTCATTTATCCATTGAAGAAGTCTCTTGGTTGAATCCTTGGGGTTTTCTAGGTATAATATCATGTCATCAGCAAAGAGTGAGAGTTTAATCTCTTCTGCTCCCATTTGGATGCCCTTAATTCCACTCTCTTGTCTGATTGCTGTAGTGAGGACTTCCAGCACTATATTGAATAGAAGTAGAGATAGTGGGAAACCTTGCCTTTTTTCAGTTCTAAGTTGGAATGCCTTCAATTTTTCCCCATTCAGTATAATACTGGCTGTGGGTTTGTCATATATGGCTTGTATCATTTTTAGGCAAGTCCCATCTATGACTATTTTGTTGAGCGTTCTTATCATAAAAGGGTGTTGAATTTTTTCAAATGCTTTTTCTGCATCCATTGATAGGATCATATGGTCTTTGTTTTTTCTTTTGTTTATGTGGTGAATTAAATTTATAGATTTGTGTATATTGAACCATCCCTGCATCCCTGGGATGAAGCCCATTTGGTTGTGATAGATTATTTTCTTGACAAGCACCTGGATTCGATTGGCTAGGATTTTGTTGAGAATTTTTGCATCTATATTCATAAGGGATATTGGTCTGTAGTTTACTTTTTTTGTTGGATCATTTCCTGGTTTTGGTATCAGCGTTTGTCCTCTTCCTAAAATGTGTTGGGGAGGATTCCATCCTTCTCAATGTTGCGGAATAATTTCTGCAGGATAGGCACCAGTTCTTCTTTGTAGGTGTGTTAAAATTCATATGTCAAACCATCTGGCCCCGGACTTTTCTTTTTAGGAAGGATTTTTACTGCTGTTTCAATTTAAGTACTTGATATTGGTCTGTTCAGGAATTCTATTTCTTCCTGGTTGATCCTAGGGAGGCTGTGTGTTTCTAAAAAATTGTTCATTACCTCCACACTTTCCAGTTTGTGTGCATAGAGGTTTTTTTAGTATTCACAAATTATATCTTGTATCTCTGTGGCATCCCGTTGTAATTTCTCCTTTATTTTTCTTGATAGAGCTTATTAGAGATTTTTTTTCTGCTTTTTGTTAGTCTAGCCAAAGGTGCGTCAATTTTGTTTATTTTTTCAGAGAACCAACTTTTTGTTTTATTAATCTTCCATATAGTTTCCTTGTTGTCAATTTCATTTAGTTCCAATTTGATCTTAATGTCTTAATAATTTCACTTGTTCTGCTGGGTTTTGGATCAGCTGGTGTTCTTTTTCCAGCTCTTTGAGACAATTCATTAGGTTGTCTATTTGTGATCTTTTTTACTTTTAGATATAGGCATTCATGGAAATAAAATTTCCTCTCAGGATTGCTTTAGCCGTGCGTGTCCCACAGGTTTTCATAACTTGTGTCTCCTTTGTCATTTAGTTCGAAGAATCTTTTGATTTCCATGTTGATTTCCTTGTTTATGAAGTGATCATTCAGCAGAAGGTTGTTTAGTTTCCATGATTTTGTGTAGAAATGAGAGTTCCTGTTAGGGTTGATTTTTACATTTATTCCATTGTGATCTGAGAAGATACATGGTATAATTTCTATTTTTTTAAATTGTTTGAGACATGCTTTGTGTCCTAGGATATGGTCAATCTTACAGAATGACCCATGAGCTGATGAGAAGAACGTATATTCAGTGATTGAGGTAGAATGTCCTGTAAATATCAGTTGGGCCGATTTGTTCTAGAGTTCTGTTTAAGTCCATTATTTCTTTGTTGATTTTCTGTTTGGAGGATCTGTCCTGTGCTGTCAGCGGGGTGTTAAAGTCTCTGACTATTATGGTGTTGTTGTTTATCCATTTGTTTAGATCAAGTAGAGTTTCATTTATGAATCTGGGTGCACATTGGTTGGGTGCAAACATATTTAGAATTGTTATGTCTTCTTATTGAACTGTACCCTTCACCATTATATAGTGACCTTGTTTGTCTTTTATTATTTTTGTTGATTTAAAAACTAAGTTATCTGTAATCAGCACTGCTACGCCAGCTTTCTTTCGGCTTCCGTTTCCTTAAAATATTGTTCTCCACTTCTTTACCTTTAGTCTAACTGCATCCTTGCAGGTTAAATGTGTTTTCTGAAAACAGCAGATACTTGGCTTGTATTTTTTTTTATCGATTTGGCCAGCCTATGTCTCTTGAGTGGGGAATTCAAGCCATTCATATGTATTGAGATAACTGATAGGTGGGGCAGATTTCTGTTCATTATGTTGGGTTGAACTTTGTTGCTTTGTTTTCTCTCTTGAACCATTGTGGTATCTGGGCTTTTATTTTTAGCTTTTAGTAGATTTACATTCGTGAGTGTTTATTGTGCTGATCCATGGTTAACACTATTTTGAGTACTTCTTGATGTGCTGGTCTTGTCTTGGTGAATTCCCTCAGTCTTTGCTTATCTGAGAATGTCTTGATTTCTCCTTTGTATACAAAACTTAGTTTTGCAGGGAATAAGATTCTAGGCTGGGCATTATTCTGTTTCAGAAGAGTGAGAATGTGGCCCCAGTCTCTCCTTGCTTGTAAAGTTTCAGTAGAGAAGTCTGGCGTTAATTAGATTGCCTTTCCTTTGTATGTTACTTGCTTCTTTCATCTTACAGCTCTTATAAGGGCCTCTTTAGTTGATATTTTGGTCGGTCTTATGACTGCAGGTCTTGATGTCTTCCTGTTTGCATTGAATCTCTCAGGGGTCCTTTGAGTTTCTTGAACTTGTATATCGAGATTTTTAGCAAGGCCTGGGGAATTTTCCTCTATTATATCTTGAAATAGCTTATCAAATCCTTGAGTGTTTTTTACTTCCCCTTCTGGTAAACCTATAACCCTCACATTGGGTTTCTTCATATAATCCCACATCTCTTGTAGGCTTTGGTCTTTTCTCATTTTTCTCTGCTCTATCTCTGTGACTGATTTATTTAATTGGAAGGTGTTATCTTCAATCTCTGAGATTCTTTCTTCTGTTTGATCTACCCTGTTCTTGAGGCTTTCCACTGTGTTTTGTAGTTCCCTGAATTGATTCTTCATTTCCAGGAGTTGGGTTTCATTTTTCTTTATTATTTCAATTTCTTTAGGCAATTTTTCTTCCAGGTCCTGGTATCTTTTTGTGGTTTCTTTGTGTTGGTTATCCAGTTTTTCTTGAAAGTCATTGAATTTTCTTAAGATCCATGTTCGAAATTCTTCTTCTGTCATTTTAGTGGTCTGATTTTGGTTGATGTCCATTTTTATAGAGCTGGTGTTCCTCTTTGGGGGCGTGCTTTCCGTTTGAGTCTTCATATTTCCAGAGTTCCTTGACTGATTTCTTCCCATCTGGATCAGTTGTTGCTTCTTACTTTTAGGTTTTTGTTTGGATAATGAAATACCCTGTTTAGTCTCTGAGCCAGTAGGTGGTGTTTGTGGGTGAGATTCAATCACACCCTGTATGATGAGTCAGAAGATGGAGTAAAAGGGTGTGCAGAATGACATCCCTGTCTGTAGGTGGTGCTTGCTGGGAGGAACAAGCTACACTATTGTTTTTGGGTCCTGTAACCAGCTCTTGTTCCTCTGGAGAGGCATTCTAGTGCCTCAGGTAGTGGGTGGGGCCTGGGACACTCAGGTGTGTCCTTATTCTCCACTTCAGTGAGGGATAGTCTGGGACTGAGTCTGGGCAAAGCTGGGTTGATTAAGCCTACCCTCAAGCACCACAAATGCTATTAGCAGGGGTCAAAAGTCTGTTCTCTGCTTCCGGGAAAAGCTGTCAGGGAGGGGCTGGAATGGCCCCACTCAGTCAGAACGTCTGAGTGTGGGGGTGGGGCTGTCTGAGACCTGCAGTCTGTAGCAGGCCTCGCTACTTTCCACCCTCCCCAACTCTGTGGCTTCTCCTTGGCCTCTGCCAGCAGGCCAGACCTCACACCATCAGGTCTCCTCTGGCTGTAATGTGGGCCAGGATGTGCCCTGCACAGGGTCACCTCCTGGGCTGGGCACATGGCCCCCATTGGGAGGAGGGTTGCCCTCAAGTATGCTGATCTGACCCTGAAGGCACACACCTTAGTAGGCTCAGTCACAAACATCCCTTCTGTGCCCTGGGCAATATGAGATCTGGGTGCATGGGATCTGGTCTGCAGGTCTGACCTCTGGGCCCCAGAATTCAATCCCTGACCCCACCAGGGAGAGGAGTGCCAGTTCTAATTCACCCACAGGGAGCCCAAGCTGGGTCGATGTCTCTCAGCCTCAGGGTCTACCCCATTCTCCTGGAATCACCAGGCTAGCAGCACCTGGGAGGGCTGGCAGGTAGGGAGCTCACTGTCTGAATGCCCCTCAGTCAGCTGTAGGGCCTCAAAGGGGAAGGTCCCATTCCCTGGAGATGCCTCCGGCTGGGCTATATTGTCTCAGCAGCCACGGATAGGGAAGGGGGAGGGAAGAATGTAGCAATATGTCACCTGCCATGCTAATCGAGTCTGTGCACACAGAGGTGCCCTGAGGGAGTTGAGAGCCTGGTGCTGCGTCTGCTACAGGCTTACCGCTCACTGGCGGTGGCTGTCTCTTGGCTGGTGTCCACAGGTCTCTCCAACCACTGGGGAGCCCACCAGCAGTCCGAAATGCAAGGGATGGGAAAGTTAACCGCTATACCTACCCTTGCCGCTGTTCTCCAAGCTTCTCGGGAGTTAACTTCTTCCAGTTCTCCTCCGCAAACTCCTCCTGTGGAGTCTCCAGTGTTCTCAGGTACCCTTCCTTCCAACCCTCGTCTGATGTATGCTAGTCTGCTTGCTTATTTCTTCTACTGTCTTCTATAATTTGTCTTTTTTTGCAGAGACACTCTAGCTTGCGGTGTTTCTCATCCATCATCTTGCTCTATCCCCCACCATGATGTTTTAATTACTATCACCTTGTAGTACTGCTTGAATTCTGGTACGCTGATACTTCCCAGTTTGTTCTTTTTACTTAAGATTGCTTTGGCTATAGGAGGGCTTCTCTGATTCCATACGAAGTATAGAATTATTTTTTCTAGATCTGTAAAGAATGGCGATGGTGGTTTGATAGGGATTGCATTAATTCTGTAGATCACTCTAAGTAGTATGGACATTTTAATGATATTGATTCTACCAATCCATGAGCAAAGTATATTTTTACACACGTTTACATCTTTTACAATATCTTTTCATAGTATTTTGTAGTTCTCCCTGTATATATCTCACACAACTTTTGTTAAATATATTCCTAGATATTTAATTTTCTTTGAGGCTATTGTAAGATGTGTTGTATTTTTGATTTGAATTTTGGCTTGACTCTTGACTATTATTGGTGTATATGAGTGCCTCTGATTTGTGTGTATTGATTTTGTATCCTGAGACTTTACTGAATTCATTTATCAATTCTAGGTGTCTCTTCATTGAATCCTTGGGGTTTTCTAGATATAATGTCATATTATTAGCAAAGAGTGAGAGTTTAATCTCATCTGCCCCCATTTGGATGCTATTAATTCCACTCTCTTGTTTAATTGCTCTAGCAAGGACTTCCAGTACTATGTTGTATAGAAGTGGAGATAGCTGGTGACCTTGCCTGATTCTGTGTCTAAGTGGGAATGGTTTCAATTTTTACCCATTCAGTATGATATCAGCCATGGGTTTATCATAAATGGACTTGATGATTTTAGGGTATTACCCATCTTTGACTATTTTGTTAAGAGTTTTTATAATAAAGGCACACTGGACTTTGTCAAATGCTTTTTCTGCATCTACTGAGAGAATCATATGATCTTTGTTCTTGCTTTTATATATGAGGCAAATTGCATTTATAGATTTGCATGTGTTGAACTAGCCTTGCATCCCTGGAATAAAGCCAATGTGGTTGTGGTGAATTATTTTTTTGATATGCTGCTGCATTTGATTTCTTAAAATTCTGTTGAGAATTTTTGCATATGTATTCATGAGGGATATTGGTCTGAAATATTCTTTTTTGTTGTGTTCTTTCCTGGCTTTGGTATCAAGATGGCATTGGCTTCATAGAATGAGTTAGGAAAGATACCATCCTTCTCAATGTTGTGGAATAATTTCTGTATTATAGATATGAGTTCTTCTTTGTATGTTTGGTGAAACTCTAAAATATAGCCATCTGGTCCGGGACTTTTCCATTTTTGTTGTTTTTTAATTGCTGCTCCAATTGCTGAACTTGAAATTTGTCTATTCAGAAATTCTATTACCTCCCAGGTGAACTTAGGGAGGTTGTATGCTTCCAGGAATTTGTCCATTTCTTCCTCATTATGTAGTTTTTGGGCATATAGGTTTTTACAGTAATCAAAAATAATGTTTTGTATTTTTGTGGTGTCTGTTGTGACCTCTCCTTTTCATTTCTAATTGAGTTTGTTAGAGTCCTTTCCCTTTGAATTCTTGTCAATCTGGCAAAAGGTCTGTTAATTTTGTTTATCTTTTGGAAAACCAGCTTTTTGTTTTGTTGATCTTCCATATAGCGTTCTTATTCTTGATTTAATTTAGTTCTGCTTTTATCTTAGTTATTTATTTTCTTCTACTAGGTTTGCAATTGCTTTGCTCTTCCTATTCCAATTCCTTGAGACTGTTTATTGGATTGTGGATTTTTGAGCTTTCTGTTTTTTGGATGTGAGCATTTAATACTATTCATTTTCCTCTCAGGTATGCTTTTGCTGTATCCTACATATTTTAATAACTAGTTTCTCCATTATCACTTAGTTCAAAGAAACTCTTGATTTCCCTCTGTATTTCCTGCTTGACTCAATAGTTATTCAACAACAGATTGTTTAATTTCCATGACTTTGTGAGGTGGTGAGTCCTTCTGTTGGAATTGAACTCTAATTTCATACCACTGTGATCAGAGAAGATACGCGGTATTATTTCTATTTTTTTTTTTTGAATTTTTTGAGGTCTGATTTGTGGCATACTATGTGATCAATTTTATAGAAAGTTCCCTGGGCAAATGAGGAGAATGTATATTCAGCTTTATTTGGGTGGAATATTCTGTAGAGGTCTGTCAGATCCTTTTGTTCTAGATCTCCATTATTTCTTTGCTTATATTCTGTTTGGATGATTTTTCTCAGTTCATTCAGTGGGGTGTTGAACAAGTCCCCTGCTACTATGGCATTATTGTTTATCATGCTATTTAGATCAGACAAGGTTTGATTTATGTAACCGGGCACTCTTGAGTTGGGTTCATAAGTATTAAGAATTATTAATTCTTCTTGTTGGATCTTCCCTTTCACCATTATATAGTGGCCATATTTGTCCTTTTTTACTTTTGCTATTTTAAAACTTATGTTGTCTGAAAATAGTAGCGCTATCCCTGCTTTCTTTTGACTTCTATTTGCCTGGATGATAGTTTTCCATCCCTTGACCTTGATTGAGCCTGAAGACATCTTTGCGGGTTAGATGCATTTTCTATAGACAACAGATACTAGGCTTGTGGATTTTTATCCACTCTGCCAGTCTATGTCCCTTCAGAGGACAGGTTAAGCCATTTATATTTATTGAGAGGAGTGAAATGTGAGGTAGATTTCTATTCATATTGTTGGGTGAAATCGTGTTGTTTTGTTTTACTCCATGAGCCATCATGAATTCCAAGTTCTAGCCTTTAACTCTTGAATGATTTTACTTTTAAGAGTGTCTATTGTGATGTTCCATGTGTAATGCAGATTTGAGTACTTCCTGTAGGGCTGGTCTGGTCTTTGCAAATTCCATCAGTGATTGCTTGTTTTGGAAGGACTGTATTTATCCCTCATAGATGAAACTTAATTTTTCCTGATAAAGAATTCTAGGTTGGACATTATTCTGTTTTAGAAGATTAAGGATAGGCACCCAATCCCTTCTGGCTTATAAAGTTTCAGATGAGAAATCTGCAGTTAGTCTGATAGGTTTTTCTTTGTAGTTTGTTGCTTTAGTCTCACTGTTCATTGAATTGCTTCTTTCACATTTACTTTGGTCTGCATAATAAATATGCATGGTGATTGCCTTTCCACATTGAGTCTCTGAGTAGTTATATGTGCTTCATATATCTGGATATCAAGATTTCTGTGCAGGCCAGGCATATTTCCCTCCAGTATTCCATGAAACATGTTTTCTAGCCTTTTGTATTTTCTTCTTCTCCCTCTGGGATGCTAATGCTTATAATATTTGGCTTGTTTATGTAATCCCACATTTCTTTTATGTTTTGGTCTTGTCTCTTGTTTCTGTGTTCTTTTTCTTCATCCAATTTGTTTAGCACATAGGTATTATCTTCAAGCTCTGAGATTATTTCCTCTGTATTATCCACTCTATTCTTGAGGCTTCCCACTGTGTTTTGAAGTTCCTTGAATGCCTCCACCATTGCCAAGATATCTGTATGGATTTTCCATAGTATTTAAATTTCTTTAGAGAATTTTTCACTCATTTCCTGAATTGTTCTTGTGGTTTCTTTATGTTGGGATTCTATTTTATCTTCAATTCCATTGAGTTTTCTTACAATCCATATTTGGAAATCTTCCTCTGTCAGTTTAATGATGTCATGTAAGTTGATATCAATTGATAGAGGTCAATTATTTTCTTTTGGAGGTGACTTTTCTCTCTTATCTTTCATGTTTCCTGTGTGCTTTCATTGATTTTTTCTCATCAGGCTACTTTGTCAAGGACTGCAGGCTCTGGGACTGGTTTATGGACTTAATTCTGAGTCCCTTAAGGGACATTCCTTGACAATGCTGGGGAGATGTGCTCTGGTCCTGTATTGTCTTAGAGATGTTTTAGCCTGTTGGGTTATCCTTGACCTGTTGTTTTCACCTCCTGCTTAAGGAGATTGGTGAGTTTGGATCCCTTGCTTAGACTCAAAGGAGTTGAATCACTCTTGTGTGTGTCTCTGCTACCAACCACTATTTGAGGTGGAAGACACTGTGTTGGCCTATGAGGTTACCCTCTCTTTTGTTGCTTGTAGTTTGCATGGAGGAGTTTGCTATCAAGGTATTCCAATACATTTGTATTGAGCTCTAAATCCCCAAATGGGATATACAGGTGCCTCAGTCTTTGGGGAATGTCATGTCACTCCCAAGGGTTACTTGAGCCTTGTTACCACTTTAGGAGGGGTGAGAATATCAACAGGTACTGGTGAGTCTAAGAGTGTATACTTCAGAGGTTGCTTGATCTGCAGCTAGGGTAGAGCTGCTAATATGTTCTTCAGGGCTCTTTCACCACTCTTGCGAATCAGCTCCTCATGGGGGGGGGTGTCAATTGGTGGAATTGCTAAGGACTCTGGTCAAGAGTTTCCTTCCCAAATCACAAGCCCCTAAGCTGGCAATTACCTGGGTGCCAAGGGCAAGCCCTTGTGTTATGATCTTATCAGATGATCAAAACCAACCCACTGTAGCAAGTCAGCAATCTGTCCCCTTTTGCTTAGTTCCAAGGTCCCACAGATTCAAACCAGTCCCACAGAAAAATGACTTTTCTCCTTTCTCCCTGCCTTCAAGGGCTGAATCTGTCCTGACAGGCTGGGGGAGGGGGCATTGGCTGAGGCTGCTGCAAGTCCCAGACTGGAAAACATCTTCTCTCATTTCTCCCCTCATCCAAGTGCAGGGTCTGCCCTGAAGAGGGGAAGATAAGCTGCTGGAATGGAGGATGCGCATTTCCTGGGGCCACCGGGTGTCTCAGCCCAGGAAGTGGCTACTTTCATTACTCTGCCCTTCCAATGGCGGGGTTTGTCTAGTTGGTATGAAGTACACAACTCAGGGCTGCTGGAGAATTACTGCCTGAGGCCACTGAGGGTCTCAGACCAGAAAGTTGCCTGCTTCACTGTTCTGCCCTTTGAGAAGCAGGGTCAGGTCCCTTTGGAGCAATATACTAGTGGCCTGGTCACAGCCAAGGCCCATCAACCACTGTGGTGGGTCTTGGCCCAGAAAGCAGCTTCCTTCACTACCCCACCCTTCTAAGGGTGAGGTCTGACCCTTTGGTGGGAGGCACCAGCAACGGAGTTGCAGCAAAGAGGTGGTTGCAGGTATTGGCTCAAAAAGCAGCCTCCTTCACTACTACACCTTTCCAGGGGCAGGGTCTGTCCCTTTGGTGCAAAGCTCTTCAGATCACCATGGGTCTTGGCTGGAAAAGTGGCATCATTTACTACCCGAAAAGTGGCCTCTTTCACTACTCTGCCCTTCCAGGGGTGGGGTCTGTCCATTTGGTGGGAAGGCACTGGTGTCTGAGTCATAGGATAGTGGCAGTGATCCCGCCATGGGTCTTGGCTCGAAAAGCGGCCGCCTTCACTACTCCACCCTTCTAGAGGCAGGGTCTGTCCCTTTGGAATGAGACACAGATTCCTGGGTTGGACGAAGGCCACCCGAGACTGCCTGGTGACTCAGCCAAGAAAGCAGCTTCTCTCCTTATTCTGCCCCTTCCATGGCGGGGTTTGACCTGCTGGCACAAAAAGGCCAGCGGCTGGGTTGGGAGAGAAAGTAGCCTCTCTCCTTACTCCCCTCTTCCAGGGGCGGGACCTGCTCTGCCGGGCAGGGGAGTTGCCTGAGTCTGTTGCCTGGGCAACACACCACAGCGTTTTTATGCTGTGGACACCCAAAATGGCAGCTACCCACCCACAGAGAGCCAGCACTGGAGGCTGGGTTTAGCATGCTGTCTCTAAGAGCTGCTGGCTATCCCGACTGCTTCCCTAACACACTGTCTCAAGACTGTTCAGTAGGAGGGATCTGTATTCTCTCCCATTCTGCCCCAGACAAATCTTCAGTGGTTTCTGAGAGCAGAGCCTACTTTTTGGTGTTCACCTCCCTTGTTCTGGTCTTGACGGCCTCCAGAAGCGAGAAGCCTGTCTCCAAGCTCCCTCCTGTGGAACTAGGAAGTGTCCACTCGGACCTGTTCCCTCCCTCCCAAAGCAGACCCAGAACAGTGCACTGAAGAATTCAAAATGTTTCACACTTCTGTCTCTACCCAATATAGCCTGTTGGTCCTTGCTACTACTTTGCACTGACTTCATGTGCTTCCCTGCCTGCATGGATGTGGAGGTCAGCGGAGCAAGAGTCGTTCTCCTGTGGGTCAGATCACACTGCCCCGGCTGGCCGAGGGACATGGCCATCCTACACTCTATTCCCTATTGTATATCTTGTACTCTCCAGACTTTGTCGTAGATTCTCTGATTCACCTTTTTTTATTTTTTCCAGTGATGCTTGTGCCATGCTGCTTCTCTACAGATTCACGGTGCTGATCCTGTGGGAGAGCAATCCACTCGCATGTAGCTGTCTGTGTTCTTCACTTTCTACTCTGGGAGCAGAGAGCCAGGAGGTCACCTCTAGTCCGCCATTTTGAACTGTGACTTCTAATCTTCTTTTATGCCTTAATGATATTTTTCTCTCTAATACAGTGCTTCTTTGATGAAAAGGGTTTCTCAGCTATGTTCAGTCATAGAATGGAAAGAGGTGGCATAGATTGAAAGGAAATTTTGGCCTAGATTGTAAGTAGTTCTTCCTTTCATCTACTGTTGTTAGGTGGGAAAATTTCTTTCTTATACTTAAACTTTCCTTCATAGTGAAGAAAACTACACTTATGTGTGCCCTTACTTATTTTTTTCCAGGAAAGAAAGAGTATGTTAATTTTATTGCTGAGTTTGAATAAACAGAATCTACACATTCCTGGCATTACCCTAATTTTTTCCTTAGGAGTGAGCATGCCTAGCTAGAGCAGACTTTCTATTCTGATCCTCCTTAAATTGTAAAGGGGCCTGTTCCCTTTAGGAAAATACATGACAGTGTGAAGACCGGATAGATACACCTGTCTAATTCATAGATTCAATAATAAGAAGTCAACTGGACCACAGATATAAGCTACATTTTTCAACATGTGCCATAACAGCAATAAAAGTAATGTTTTGAATATAATCTGTCTTACAATCATTTCTATTCTAGTATATTCAGAACTTGAACAGGAGAATACAAAATAGAGCTCCCTTAAACTCTAGTTCTGGGGTGTTAGACTGACATCACTAAGTAGATTTTGAAGAACAGAATTATGAAACAAAATAACATGTTTAGAGGTTTATCTGTGGCCAAAGCTCAAAGTGTTGACCTTGGACTCTAGTATACAGACTGGACATTTTACTTTGACAGTTTGTAAAAGGGTTTTTATATAGCCACATGACTTGATTGTGTCGTCTTACACTTGGCTTTTAAATGGTATGATCTTGCCATGCCACTTTTGTCTAGGTAATAGCCAAATAGGATTTTCACCTTGGTGAGTGTGACAGTTTTCAAAGATGGCTCTCAATTTTCTCCACTTTCTAATAGTCATGCCCTCATGTATTCCCTCATCCTGTGAGTTTCAGCTGTACCTAGCTATTGTTTGTAACAAATATAGATATGGCAAAAGTGATGACATGTCATTTCTGTGATTAGGTTAGTAAAGCATGTGATTTTCATCTTGCTAGCACTCAGCCTATTGGTTTTTGTCTTGCATGCTTTAGTAAAACAAGCTGCCATATTGGAGAGGTCCACATGGCAAGAAACTGAAGGCAACCTCCATTTAACAGCCAGCTGAAACCCTGAATCCAATAGCTAACAAAAATTTGAATGCTGCCAGCAACCAAGGAGTGAACTTGGAAGTGGATCCTTCCCCATTTGAGCCTTCGGATGACAACACAGCTTCATTTGACACCTTGATTGCATCCTTCTGGTATACCCTGAGACAAATTATCTGGTCAAGACATGGACAGACTATTGTCAATCAGAAACTGTGATGTAATAAAATGTATCTAATTTAAGCCACTCATTTTGGGGTAATTTATTATATAATAATACATATCTAATACTATGGGTCACTACAGTTTGTACAGAATTATGCAGAAGCAAGTTAGATTTTTTTATAGAAATGGCTGCATTAAGTGAAGAGTGAATGAGTATTTTCCACCTTAAGGAAAATTGAGCACCTCAGCAAAATATGGGGTTGTCAGCAAAGTGAGGCCAGCCACAAGCCTCAACAAAGGAGCAAGCCAAGGGGGCCTTAGATATGGTATACTGCAGATGGTCTTGGTCAAATGATTGGAGTCTTACAGTTCCAGCTATGCCCGTTTCATTTTGAAGTATATAAACACTGGCTGGAGCATATGTTTGGGGCCTTATGTGGTCTGTAGCAGATGCATGAGTATTTCAGAGGCCTTAGTAAGCATGGGCAACTAAATTAAAATTAAAAGAGTCTTTCCAGATAATAGCCTTTTAGACAAAGATTATTGGCTTCTGTTTTGTTGTTTTTCAGTTAAGTTTGTTAGCAAGTACATTAAATAAAATTGTGTTTCAGAACATTGTGTGTTTTGTTCTAACTTTAAAGTGTTAGTACCAAATTCATGAAGGCTAGAGGGACACATTGGCTCCTTCCAATGATTTTCTGTGTTTAAGGTTGAGAAGGAAACTGTGGTAGCAGTAACTTTGAATTATATGGTTGATCTATAGACTCAATTGCCATCTTCCCACCAAATAGTCTTGAGTTCAGTCTAGATATATTAATTCCTCACATGTAGATTATGACTTTAGATTACAGAATCCCAACTTTTGACTTTATCTGGTGAAAGGTGGTATACTTTATTAGTAAGGCAACAAATGGGTTATAAAGATAATATGTCATCTTAGGTTGAGGTAGAATAACAAGTTAATGAAACAATTGAAAATATAATTGTAAGAGGGAAACTAAAAAAGCCCATACCTGGGTTTTTGCCCACAGAAGTTAAGATTGCTTGGGGAATCATGAAGAATCTAGAGTGACTTGAAAAGAATGCTTTAATTTTAATATAAAAATAAGAGCAATAAATGAATAAAAATAAGATATTTACTAAGAAGATAGATAAAGCTCTTAGACATAGACTTTATTTTTGTGAAAAGCAAATTAAGGTCTCAAAGGCTAGAATAGAATGATATAAAAGGGAAATTAAGATTGTTCCAACTTCTTTGAAAAGAACATCATTAAAGTAGAAAGTATCTAAGTTTTAAACAGATTAGAAGTAGTGACTAATAAAGTCTAACTAATGAAAAGATGAATGTTCTCAAGCAACAATCAGATATGATTCCATAGTAGGGGTCCAGGATCCAGGAGAATATTGAAAGATTACAGATAAAGAATCCAGGGGGAGAGAAAAGAGCAATCAGGAAAAGCAACTTAAAATTAGGGACAGCTACACTAAGTGATTACAGAAAATATGGACTGATTTGAGGGGGGAAAAGTATAAAGATCAGTGTAAAATAGTATGAAAGAATTATTAGGTGAGTTTCAAGACAGCACACTTATTTGAGTTGAAAATTTAGTTATAACATGTATCCTAAGGGAACAAGTATGAGAAATTTAATGAATTAAGACTCAAAAGAAATGTATATCAAAAATGAGACATGTTAAAGTGTAGTGAGACAGGATAATGATAGATCAAGTTCAGACCTGGGTTAGACATTGATCTCATGGGAGACTATCTCTTGAGGACCATTATCCAACTCTAGAAGGTGAAGGTGGACATGATTTGTCTGAAGAGTAGATAGTTTTGACAGGCTCAGCTTTTATTGATTTCATCTCTCTCACTATGTGAGCCCCCACAAGATGAAATCTAGAGGAATATGTTAGCAAAACAAATGTCTGTGCCAGAAATAAAATGGAAAACAAAAGGAAAGAATGTGCCCAAGTTCAGTAAAGAATACCAATCCTACGTATGTCAGAGAAGAAAAGAGACCTACTTAAGAAGCAGCATAAACTGAGTGTTCCTGAAAGAAGACTCATGGCGGAACAACAGAGGAAAATAAAACTGAGTCATTTTCCACCCCTTAAGAAAAATAAGGAAATAGCAGGCACAAATGCATTTATGTCTTGGAAGATTCAAAGGCATCAACTTAAGGAGCACAGGAGAGGGTTATTAGTCAATACCAGGTATCTTTGTGGACAAGCTTCAAAAGCATCAACATTGGCTCCACTATAGAAATCTACACAGGGTGATCCTTCAGCAGAAGTAATGTTGCAATAAGGGTGAACCCTTCTTTAAGAGAAATATTTAATAAGACCCTATACTTCTTAGCAGGAGACACTGGAAGAAGCCACTTCTTCCAGTGGCTTAAGACTGAAAATGCTTATTCTTAGTAGATACTGAAGGTTATGTTATTAGATAACATATCTAATGATAGATAACATAGATAACATATCTAATTCAGTATCTTAGTAGATACTGAAGGTAATATTAGGCTGAGATAGCCCTTAGTGTAGCATTGGGGTGTCAGAGACACGGAACTTAATGCTAAAATGGAAATTGAGAAGTCTGACTTCTACAAAAGGTAATACAGACTTACAATAAACTTGGTAACTGGGCCTATCACTGTTTCAAATGTACAGATATTGCCAGAGGTTACAATTGTCTCTGGTGATACTCCCTGAGAGAATAAACAACGTATCAAGATGGATGTTCTCCTCTAGATAAAGTCAATACATAGTTTTAAAACTAATTTCTGTGGGAGATTTCTCCTCATTATTTTGAGATTCAGAGGTCATGGACTCTGATAAACTGGAATAGACTTGCTGATATTCTGGAGAAGCTTAAAACCAAAATGATTTTTATCTGTTATCGCTCCTTCCCTCAGATACCAGAGTCTTAGCTATGGCGAATCCTCATTATTAATAAAAGGCAGTATATTATAGAGTTAGCAATACAAATTCTGATGCCTCAAAGGACCTATTAATATATTTTTTCTGTTTAGAGAATTTCATGGCCCCACCACATTATTTTCTTCCTTGGGAAATGAGTCTGGTTGCAAAGAGTAAACTTTTTGCTTTGCTACTCCATGCCCTAAATGTAACAACCCAAGTGTCCTTCGATCTATGAGTGGATTAATAAAACATGGTATATGTATACTATGGAACACTATTCAATTACAAAAAACAATGGTGATCTAGCACCACTTATATTATCTTGGATAGAGCTTGAGACCATCCTCCGAAGTGAGGTATTACAAGAATAGAAGAATAAGCACCACATGTACTCATCATCAAATTGGTACTAACTGATCAACACTAAGGTGCTCACATGGTAGTAATATTCTTTGGGGGTTGGGAGTTGGGTAGGAAAACTCACAACTAATGGATGCGGTGAGCATTGTATGGGGGAAGGGCATGCCTCTAGCCCTGGCTTGAGTGAGGCAAAGTCAGAACTTATAACCATAATGTTTGTACCTTAATAATACCCTAAAATAAAAAAAGAAGTATATTGATGCAGCAAAGGCATATGTATATAAGCTACATTCTCCAATGTCAGCTTAATCAGTAATCAGAGCTATATTTTGACTTTCTTCTCCTTTACTCCTTACTTATCTCTTAATTGGGTTTAGAATTTGGGCAGTAAGGTGAAGCTTATATTTAGGGACTCTCTTCAACTCTTACAATAGAGATATTTTATTGGCAATATACATAGAGATATTTCATTTGAAAATGAAAATTATGAAATATGAACAACTCCAGGAACATAGGGCTTTCACTCTTATTTCATAAATTCAAAATGGCACATACATGTACTTGTTCTTTATGTCACATTCATAATGTTTCTATAGAGATTATGGGGTTTTAGACAATATTAAAAGATACATATTACATATATATATATATTTGAAGTTGGGAGATGTTGGTCAAAGGGCATAAACTTTTAGTATAAGATTAATAAGTTCTGGAGATCTAATGTCAGAATGGTGACTATAGTTAATCATACCGTATTGTATACAGGTTGAATTTTCCTTATGTGAAAGACTTAGGACCAGAAGTCTTTCAGATTTTGCTGTTTTTATTTTTTTTGGAATATGTGAGTATACATAGCAGATATCTTGGGGATAGGACCCAAGTTTAAACACAGAATTTATTTTTGTGTCATATACTACTTATATACACAGTCTGAAGGTAATTTTATGCAATATTTTTAATAATTTTGTGCATGAAACAAAATTGTGACTGTATTTTGTCTGTGACTTGTCACATAAGGTCAGGGATGAAATTTTCCACTTGTGGTATCAGGTTCATGCATGAAAAGTTTCAGATTTTGCATCATTTCAGATTTGGGGTTTTGGGATTGGAAGTATTCAACCTGTACTTGAAATTTGCTGACAGAGTAGATCTTAAGTGTTCTCACCACATACACACACAAAATTGTAAATAGTGGTAACTATGTAGTTTGATGGGCTTGTTAATTAACTTTATTGTGGTGATTGTTTCACAATGTATTCACATAGTATATCATTATATTTTATACCTTAAATATATATAATTTTTACTAGTCAATTATACCTCAATAATGCTGGAGAAATGATACATATTTCATTTGAAAGAGCACTGAATTAGAAATGAGAGTCTGGCTTAGATTTCCAAAGCTATCACCAACTGGCTTGGGTAAATCATCTAACTTCTATAGGCTTGAATTGTTACAACTTGAAAATGAGAGTTTTAGATTAAATGATTCCCAGGATTCCCAGGATTTGTCCATAGAAGACAACTTATAATAGCCTGAAACTAGAACTTACACAAATTTCCATTAACAGTGCAGTGGATAAATAAATATTGGCACATGCCTTTTGGTGAGCATAATGAAGCATTTCTGTTAGATATATATCTTGGAGTGGAATTGTCATATCATAGTGTATGCTTATATACACCTTAGTAGATATTGTCAAAAAGTGCTTAATGTATATTAACATACTCTCTTACCAACAGTAGTATACAGTTGGTTCCCAACTTAGGATGGTTTCACTTATTACTTTTCAACTTTGCAACGGTACAAAAGTCATATATATTCAGTATAAATCATGCTTTAAGTAATCATACAACCATTCTGTTTTTCACTTTCAGTACATACATTATTCAAAAAATTACATGAAATAGTCAACACTTTATTATAAAATAGGCTTTGTGTTAAATGATTTTGTCCAACTATAGACTAATGTAAGTGTTGTGATCACATTTAAGGTAGGCTAGGCTAAGCTATGATGTTCAATAGCTTAGGTGTATTAAATACATTTTTGACCTCTAATACTTTCAATTCACTATGGGTTTATCAGGATGTAAACCTATCATAAGTCACGGAGCATTTGTATATCAGCTTATCAGTTATTCATATCCTTGCCAACATTTGGTATTTTTCATCTTTTTCATTTTAACCTTTCAGATGGCATGTAGTGGTATTTCATGGTAGTATTGGCTTGCCTTTCCCTGATGACTGATAAGATTAAACACTTTCTAATGTGTTTATTAGCCATAAAAGCTTTGTCTTTAAAACTGCATTTTTGACTTGTGATTCTAGCATACAACACTCAGATAATGAAAAGCTAGTATACAAATATCCAGACATTTGATAGAGAAAAAATAATAAAAATATCCACTAAAATATGTACTGAAATATGTAGCTAAGGTGAAAAGGAGGAAATAAAAAACATTAGGTGCTAAAAGCAAAGAGAAAAATTAAAATTAAAATGCGTTTCATAAAGTTGCTATAGTGGAATGAGGGGTGAGCATTAGCCTGAGTAATCAATCTCAGAAGCTCTAATATTAAGGTCTTGGGATTTTATATTATGCATGGACAGAAAATTAAGCCTTAACTTTCTGTGAGGTGAGAAATTAAACTTGAGACCTGTAAATAAAACTGAATTTTGAAGAATTGTACTCTAAATGAAAGAGGAACTATAAAAGTTCTTTTCACTGTTCCTGGGAGAGTAAAAAAAAACATTTGCCTTATCTAAGACTCTTGGTAAGAGTTTCTCTTCTGAGAAACTGGAACCATAAACATGAACTACACACATGATTACTGATTGAATTTTCTCTTTGAGAAAGTTAGAAAATCAACAAAATTAAAAAAAAAAAATGCGAAGAGATAAATCCCAGGCCAGACATACTGCAAGGGCCAGACATACCCCTGGCCACAAGATTTCTACAGGAAAATAAAACTTCTGCTGAAAATGAGCTCAAAACAAAATAACAACAACAACAACAAAAAATCACAAAACACACACAACAATGATGTAGCTTTTTTTTTTTTTTTTTTGAGACAGAGTCTCACTCTGTTGCCCTGAGTAGAGTGCATCAGCCTCGTTCACAGCAACCTCAAATTCCTGGGCTCAAGCAATCCTCCTGCCTCAGCCTCCCGAGTAGCTGGGACTACAGGCATGCGCCACCATGCCTGGTTATTTTTTTTCTACTTTTTAAAGTAGAGATGGGGTTTCACTCTTGCTCAGACTGGTCTCAAACTCCTGAGCTCAAGGGATCCTCCCACCTTGGTCTTTCAGAGTGCTAGGATTACAGATGTGAGCCACCGTGCCTGGCTAACAATGATATATCTTAAGTGAAAGTCAACATTTACAACAAATAGGAGGATATACACAGTACATGAGATAATAGGACAATTTGAAAAAACTATAAAATAAATATATTTTAATCAAGAAAAATTAAAAATAATAGAAACCACAGGTGAATAAGAAAGCATCATTAAAAATAGTTACATTTGAAATAAAATACTACATAGAATGTTGAAAAATGAAACTAAGTGGACAAGCTAAACAGCAAACTAAACAAAACTGAATAGAGAATTATTGAATCAGAAGGTAGATAATATAAAATGATCCAGAATCCATCACAGAGAGATAAAAATTATGGAAAATATGAAAGAGGTTGAAGAAATGTGGAAATTATATCTAATAGCTTCACAGGGAGAGATAAACTAGAATGGGTGAAAGATAGGAGGGTGCTTATCAAAATTAAATAGTTTCAAAAGGTATGTACTATTTCAGAGGAACTTAAAGGTATGGATTAACTTTAAAAATTTTAAGTAAACTATGAATATTACAAATTCAAAGTTATTAAAAAAGTATTAAATGGTTTTAAACTAAGAGAGGAAGAGAAAGGGTCTCAGTGTAGCTTGATTAATCCAATTTGAGGCATGGAGGAAAAAAACAATAGAAATAATACCATAGAAAATAAAATGGACAAAATAAGACTGGAAAACTAAATCAAAATATGTCATTAATGAATATGTATAAATGGGTTTATACAGACAGATACAAGACAGATCATCAGGTGAATAAAGAATCAATATCCAGTTATATACTGCTTATCAGTGATACTGTTAAACCTTAAAAATGTGGTAAGACAGAAGATAAAAGGATGGAAAGAGATGATCAGACATGCACTGAAAAAATAAATCTTATATAGCTCTATAATATTAATATCAAAATATTCTTTATTAAAGATAAAGAGGGTTGACAAATGGGTATATTCTGTTTGAAGATATAATAGTTATGAACTTATATGTATTCAATGTCATAATTTTGAGATATATAAATGCAAGTAAACACATAGTTTCAAATCTATTTTTAAAAACTTGAAAAATCTACAAGGAGAAATAGACAAATTCATTATCATCATAAAATATTGTAGCATAGTTCTCTCAGTAATTGAATGATCAAAAACTTAAAAATATTCTAAATATCTTCCAAATTTTAATAACACTTAAAGAATTTGATCTAATGGACATATGTAGAATCCAGTATCCAACATTTAGGAAATATATATTGTTTTCAAACACACATAGCACTTTTATGAATATTGACTACATATTAGGTCATAGACCAAGTCTCAAAAAACAACAAATACATTCTCTGACCAGAATGCATTTACATTCAAAATTAAAAATAAAAATATGACCAACTTAATTCTATCCATTTGAAAAGAAAATACTTCTAAATAATTCATGAGTCAAAGAAGCTATCATACATGTCATAAGAAAAAACATGTAATTTTAAAATGGTAAAAATACTTCATATCAAAATTTGTAGAAATTAAAATTACATTTAGAAGTGAAATTAAAATTACATTTAGAACCTTAAATGCATGCAACAGAAAGTAAGTTTTAAGATAAGTGGATTAGTCACCTCCTTCAGAAAGTTATAAAAACTGCATCAAAATAAACTGAAAGAAAAAAAGGACAAAAGGGGTAAAAGTAATAATAGAATTCATAAAGTGATTAATAAAAAATAATAGGATCAACAAAACAAAACTAAATGTTTGATAGTAATAAAATTGACAAATATTTTGAAATATTGATCAAGACAAAAAGAAGTCACTAAAGATTAGTGTAAAAATAATTAAGGAACATAGATATATATAGATTGCAAATATTTAAAAATAATGAGATAATACTATGAGAAATTTTTGCCAATACATTTGAAAGTATAAGCATAAAAAGTACAAATTTATAGAATATTATATATTTTGAAACTAATGCAAGAAAAAATAGGAGGTGAATGAATCCATGAGGAAATCATCAATAATTACTCAAACAAAACCCTCCAGGTCTACCAAATTTTTAAAGAACACACAATCCCTCTCTTCTGAACATAGTTCTAAACAATATAAATAATTAATATTTTGCAGCTCATTTGTGAAACTATATAACATAAAGATAAACCCAAAAATAAAGAAGAAATTGATAGACCAATCTAATTCATGAAAACAGATGCACAAATGCTAATAAAATATTAGCAATCCAGGTCCATAATGTACTTAAAAATATATCCTGACCAAGTTGGATTTAACCCAGGAATACAGACTTTTTAAATATGAAAATAAATGTTGTTGTAAGTCTTTCATTTCTATCAATATGACATGTATAGGGGACACTACTGATGTACAATATTTAAAATTTCTGGAAGAGATATAAAATTGATTTGTAAATACATGGCTGAACTGATCAGAAAGTGAACTAAATCTTGGGAGGCTAGAAAAGATAAGAAAAAAAAATTTGTAGAAGAAAGTAAGCCTTGGACCAGGCATTTGTCCCTGGAGCTTCTTATTTCCAGAAATAAAATTTGGGTCAAAATGAATCATTTCATGGATATTTAGAAAAACTGCATCTATTAAAATTAATATATTAAATAAATAATACATCTACTTATTCTTTTAAGAATAAAATTAGATATTAAAAGTATAACAAAGGAATAAATGACTTTAAAAAATGACCAGGCAAATTTGAAGAACCAGATAGAACTTCGGAAGTATATTCATGTATATATGTATATATAAAATTAGAAATTCAATGAACAAGTGAAGTTGCTGATTAGGTACAGAAAGAGTAAGAGAGATGCAAGATAGATATGAAAATTATGAAAGAATGCAGTCGAGAGAAAAAGTGATGGAAATATGAAAGAGATGAAGGATCATAATTGATAGAGTGATAAAAATCCAATATAAATCTAATTTGAGAAACAGATGAAGAAAATAGAGAAATTGGTGAAAGGCAATATTTGGAAGACAATTGTGTGACAGCTTTTTAGAATTAATGAGAAGCATGAATTTTCAGTTTTGAAGTTTTAAGAAGACTAATGGATTCCAAGAAGGATAAATAAAAAGAAATCCACAATTTGGCATTCCATAGTAAAACTTTAGAACACTAAAGACAATAAATTAGCTGGGGAGTAAAGAAAGATCAGCTGAAAAGAAGGACAATAAGATTGTCAGCTGACTTCTCAACAGCAGCAATGGAAGCCAGAAAAGAGTGAAATAATCTTTAAAGAATCAAGATGATATGTAATGTCAACTTATAATTGTATACTGAAGCAAAACAATCTTTAAAAAACTCATAGGAGAATAAAGATATATTCCAACAAACAAAATCTTTGGAGTTTACTGTCAACTGTTTCTCACTAAAGGAACTTCTGCAGGTTGCTCTTTGGGAAGAAGAAAAATGATTCTAGAAGAAAGGTCAGGTATACAAGAAACAATTATAAGAGAATAAAAAACATAGGAATAACTTTGAGCAAGGCAAATGCATTTCATGTAACCAAAATGTTTGTACCCCCATAATATCCTGAATTTAAAAAAAAGTCAACTAAATTTGGGTTATAGTATAAAAGAGAGTAAGGGATTTTTGTTTCATGTACCAGGGCATTTTATTTCAGAAGAAGTTATTTGCAACCTCCTTGGGTAATGTCTGAATTCTTATAACATGTTATCTCTAATCAAAATAAAATAATTCAAAAAAACTAAATAAACTTTGACCATGTAAAACAACAACAAGCAAATGTATTTGTGAGCTTTTTCTGGGATTAATCACAACCCCCAAATCTCAGTGGCTTACAGCACACAATATTTATTTCTCTTTTACAAGTCTATGAGTTATTTAAAGCTATGCTCCCTGTGTTTTCTCTTTCTAGAATATCAGCTAAAAAAATTATCCCCTATTCTGGACATACTGTTCTCATGGTGGAGGGCAAGGGAAAGAGAAAATCGAACAATGTGATA
Organism: Mirza zaza; assembly: GCA_008750895.1. Lineage (NCBI taxonomy): Eukaryota > Metazoa > Chordata > Mammalia > Primates > Cheirogaleidae > Mirza > Mirza zaza. Next base: position 21,693 of record VSMD01077205.1, on the reverse strand, counting down.
GCATTTAAAAGATCTGCTGTCAATTAGCACACTGTCACTTCTGCTAAAATTCCATTGACCCAATAAAGTATCATGATAAAGCCTGACAATGGGGCAGGGAAGGAAATGTATATCATTTTATTTACTTTTCCCTATGTTTTAAATACATAATTTAAAAAATAAAATATGCATTTTATTGTTTTATTTATAGATTTTTTTTGTTCTAAGATTGCCAGAATGAAGTCATGTCATGATATGTGTACAAGAATGGAGATCAAGATGCCTGACTTATTATTCAGTATCTCATTACTGTATAGTTTAGTTAACCGTTTTAATTTTTCTGTAACTGAAACCAGTTGCTCCTCTTGGCATCATGCAAGTTGGATGTTTGTTATAAAAAAATACTAGGTGATTATGAATTCAAGTATTCAAATAATAGATATAAAACAGCTTTTAAATAAAGAAGAACCATTATTAAGGTTTTTTAAAAATTTTATTCAGCCACTTTTTCAGAAACTACCCTGTAACAGAAATGCCACCTTGGGAGCTTAGGACACTCATAATAAGGTTTAGCCTCTGCTTAACAACAGAGATACTGTGCATTCTAGTTATATTTCTGTAAAAGTTTTTTTTTTTTAATTTCAGAATATTATGAAGGTACAAACGTTTTGGTTACATGATTTGCTTTTGTGCAGTTTGAGTCAAAGTTATGTGTGCTCATCACCACGATAGTGTGCACTGCATCCGTTAGGTGTGAATTTACCTGTCCTCACCTCCCCCTCCCATCTGCTTGTTTTCAGTTGAGTTTTACTACTATACATGCACATAGGTGTTGATCGATTAGTTCTAATTTAATAGTGAGTACATGTGGCATTTGTTTTTTCATTATTGCTATACTTCCCTTAGAAGAATGGTCTCCAGTTCCATCCAGGTTGTTACGACCATGAAATATCACAAAATGGAAAGATGTAAAGGGCTTTGTATACCACCTAACACCTACCATTAATCTATCATTGGAATTTCTCTTAACAATCTTCTTATCAACTACTCATCAAATTTGTTTCCAATCACTCACTGTAGTGGGAAACTCCCTATTTTCTATGATAGGTAATTCATTTTTGTGGGTTTTCATTTATTCTCTTATTAGACATAAAAATTGGTCAAATAATTTAATCTCTATGAATTTGTGTTTATTCCGTTGGAAAAAATATGAACTTAAAGTCCATCCAACTCATACATTTATTGAAGCATTTAAATCAAACAAAATTTTTTAAAGAAAGTTGTTTAAAAATGGATAAACAAATGGGACCTGATAAAATTAAAAAGCTTCTGCCAGCCAAGGAAACTGTCTTTAGAGTGAATAGACAACTACAGAGTGGGAAAAAATATTTGCTTTCTACACATCTGATAAAGGGATGATAATAAGAATCTGTATAGAACTTAAGAAAATCAACAAGAAAAAAATCAAACAACCCCATTAATAAGTGGGCAAAGGACATGAATAGACACTTTTCTAAGAAGACAGAATAATGGCCAGCAAACATAAAAAATTGCTCAACATCTCTAATCATCAGGGAAATGCAAATCGAACCCACAATGAGATATTACCTAACTTCAGTGAGAATGGCCTCTATCAAAAAGTCCCAAAATAACAAATGGCATGGATTTGGAGAGATCGGAACACTCTTACACTGTTGGTGGGACAAAAAATTAATACAACCCCTGTGGAAAGTAATTTGGCAATACCTCAAAGAGCTAAAAATAGAGATACCACTTGATCCAGCCATCCCACTACTAGGTGTCTATCCAAAGGAAAAAAAAAAGACATTCTATACTAACGACATCTGTTTATAGCAGCACAATTTACAATTGAAAAGATGTGGAAAAACCCAAGTGCCCATCAATACATGAGTGGATTAATAAAATGTGGTATATGTATAGCATGGAATACTACTCAACTACGAAAATCAATGGTGATCTAGCACTTTTTGTATTATCCTGGATAGAGATTGAGCCCATCCTTCAACGTGAGGGATCACAAGGATGACAAACATGCACTGCATGTACTCGCCATCAAACTGGTTACTAACTGGTCAAAACTAAGGTGCCCACATGGTAGCGATACTCACTGGGTGCCAGTCAGGTTGGGGAGGTGGAGGGTGGGGGATAGAGCGAGTGGGGTGGGTAAACCCAAAGCTAATGGAGATGGGATACACTGTATGGGGGAAGGACACACTTGTAGCCCTGGCTTGAGTGAGGCAAATGCATTTCAAGTAACCAAAATGTTTGTAGCCCCATAATATCCTGAATTTAAAAAATTTAGAGAATCAATAAATTAAAAAAATGGAAAGCATTTTAGAAATCAAGTTTCATCATCATATCTTGTTTGGACAGCTTTGCTGGCTATATCATTATAGCTTTGCTACTATTGGTTCTTTAAAACACAATGTCACAATGTCCTAGGCATACTAAAGCTCTGCCCTAGATCATGTTACCTTGCACTAAAATGTATCAATTTATGTTTATGTTTCCAAAAATAAATCCTGAAATCCTAAATATCAAAAACTGTATGACTTTATCAAAGCATTACATGTGCCTTATAAAGATACACAACTATTATGTACCCATAATAAAAACTTAAAAAATTTAAAAATTATCTATTCATATCTGTATCTCCAGAACTTAAAGTAATGCCTATCACTCAATATATATTTAATGAGTAAATAAACGTTCAATGAAAAAACAAACAAACCAACATGGGGAGGTCTTCTCTGGTCCCCAGAACAAGTTGACACTCAAATAGGAAAACGAAAAAAGATTACGAGCCAATATAAATGTTAATCGATCAAGTGCTCAGAATGTAACCAGAAATATTTACTGGATGAGGAACAAGGATTACTAGTAGAACACACAGCAGATACACAATTTCATAATAAGACCATGCTTGTAAATATTTTACACTTTGTTGACAGGTTAACAGAGAATTTCACACTTCATTGAAATGTTATTAAGACAATTACCAGGTCATTAGTGTACACTATAAGTATCAGCTTTGAAATTTTATTCTGTAAAGAATTCTTTTTGACAGGCAGTTTAGCTTTTAGTATATGCTAAGTCAGGATGAAATCTACTCCATCTTTTCTACCAATCTAACAGCTAGCCTTTACATACTGCTGAGGGTCTGAGACTTGTTCAGAAAATCCGGGAAATGTATTTAACTGCTTATGGCTTTCAGATTCACTGAAGTTTCCCAAAAGCAAATCCCCACAATCTGGTACACTGAATTTCTGGCCTCATAGGACTCATGAGTGACCATTTATATCTTTAAAAATATCAATTATTAATTTTTAAAAATGTGTAAAATTGTAAAAAACTATGATTTATAATTTGTTCATAGAGCTCATTTTAATACATTATAGTTATTTATTTTTAAATATATATTTTAATTGACATGTAATAATTGCACATATTCATGGGGTACAATGTGATTTCAATACACATATACAATGTGTAATGATCAAATCAGGGTAATTAGCATATTCATCACTTCAAACATTTATTTTTTTTTCTTTGTGTTGGTAATATTCAAAATCCTCTCTTCTAGATTTTCAAAAAATAAAATAATTATTGTTTACTGCAGTCACCATACACTGCTATAGAACTCTAGAAATTATTCCACCTATCTAGCTATAGTTTTGTATGCTTTAATAAACCTCTGCCTATCCTACCCTCCCCCTTACTCTTCTCAGTTTCTATTAACCACTATTCTATTCTCTACTTCTATGAGCTCAACTAAAAACTTTTGAGTGAGAACACATATTAGTGAAAACTTGTGGTATATATCTTTATGTGCCTGCCATTTCACTTAACATAATGTCCTCCAGGCTTATCCATGTTGCTGAATATTACAGAATTTTATTCTTTTTTATGGCTGAATAGTATTCCATTGTGTATACATATCACATTTTCTTTATCCATTCATCTGTTGACAGACACAGGTAGATTCCATATTTTGGCTATTGTGAACAGTGCTGCAGTAAACATCATTGTGCAGATACCTCTTTGACATACCGATTTCCTTTCTTTTGGAACTATTCCCAATAGTGAGATTTCTGGATCATGTGGCAGTTATAATTTTAGATTTATGAGCAACCTCTGTACTGTTTTTAATAATGGTTGAATTTACATTCCCACTCAAAGTATATACGAGTTCCTTTTTCTCCTTATCCTTGCTATCATTTGCTATTTTATTGTCTTTTTGATAATAGCCATTCTAACTGGGGTCTGATGATATCTCCTCATTGTTTTCATTTACATTTCTCTGATGATTAGTAATGTTGAAAATTTTTCATATACTTTTTGGCCATTTGTATGTCTTCTTTTAAGAAAGGTCTATTCAGGTCCTTTGCCCATTTTAATCGAATTATTTAATATTTTTAAAAGCAATACAAACACATGGTGAGAAAATTCCATCACTGTGTATATAACACTTTTTATCTTTTTGCAAAACTTTACATAGCATTTTACAAGCTGACATGCACATTACATAAAATATAATTATCTTGGGAATTGTTCTATATACATATACACATATATTTCTATTGAATAACTGCTTATCATTCTACTTTATAATTGAATAATACCACAATTTAATGATTCTACTGTTGAAAAATATTTATGGGTTACCATGACAAATAGTACTGCAATGAACATCCTTATATATGTTCATTTTTACATACTTTTATGAGTATATCCATATATTCTTCAGTTTTTATGTCTCCTGTAGGTCCAACAGATGGCAGAAAGTTTTGTAATGTGTATAAGGGAGTTACAAAAACATATTTGGAGCAGTGCATAAATAAGGATGACATTCATTATAGAGAAAAGAAGATACACATTAAAGACACAAAGCATTAATAAAGAGTTTCTATGATATTTGTACATCATTTTTGAAAGATTTCCTAATGTTGTGAGGGATATGAAACTTTACTGGTTATGGCCTAATTTCTATTGAAATATAAAACCTTTCCAACCCAACCTATTATACTTATTAGTCTACGTAAGGGGTGAATATGGTATTTATAAAAGACTTTATTTGTATTTTCAAAGACTATATTCACTAGGAACTGAGTGAGAGTAAATAATGCCTATGGGACAATGTAATACACTTACACCAACTCTGCCTTACTGAATGCTTCCTAAGTTAGACTTTCCAAGGAACAAAAATGTCTTTGAAGTATTCCCATATACAGATGTTGAGTGAACTACTGGTATTTTCTTATCGAGCCCCCTGTTAATTCTGATCCCAATTTCTGTAAAAGATTACTATTAGTAAAATAAGGGAAAGAGATGGGTCTGGGATTTGCTGATGATACAGTCCAAAGTAACTGTGATAGTGTATTAAAAAATAATAGTCAAAATTTATTTATTGACTATTTCCAAATTATGCCCTTTCAATAACCTGAAGGGCTATTGTGAGTAAGTAGTCTATTTTTGAAGGGATTGCCTTCTTTTAAGTAAAGAATTTTGCGGTGAAAATGGCTCAGAAAAATTTTAAAATACATATTACAAATTCTCTCAGCCTCCCAAGTAAACCCTTAGGATTCAAAGTCTTAACTCTTCATTTCCCAATTTCAAAGCCACATTACTTTAGTAATGAGAAAAGAGTTTAAGGAAGACTATAATAAAATGAGGTTAGAAATCAGACTGTTAATAAGGGACCCTTGATATTTTGGGGATCTGTGACTTATCACAGTTTAGTCTATACCTGAATAGGAATAGGCCTCAGTTAGAAGAGATCATATTGTTTGTAGCAGAGAGCCTCAGAAATCCTGATTTATAACACTCTCATCTAGCTACTTACTGAGCTGAACATGGCCTTGCTTGTTGACCCAGTACACAGTTAGCCCTGTATGACCTGGGTAGTTATAAGAAGCTGCCCACAATTTAGCATCTAGTGGCTCATGAAAAATCCTGCTGCTGTTAGGAAAAACTTGCTCAGCCTTGCAAAAAAACACAGAGAAGCCTGGGGATACAGCACTCCTCAAAAGCTTTGTGAGTAGTGAAAATTATATCTTTTGTTTCATGGCTGTAGTACAGTTCCTGTTTTGCTTCTGACATAGCTACAGACATGTGTATGATGTTGTTGTAAGTGTGTTAAGGAGGTCAAACCCACAAATATGTATCATCTTATTACTTTCCTTGTCATTGGCCTATATAAAGACACAGTTCTCCATCCCTTTTGCCTTTGCACTATCAGTTTCCAGATGATCTCTTTGAGTGATGGTGGTATGGATCTGCAGCACTATGTGGCATTAATGTATTGGTGAGTTTGTTTTACAGCACTTATTTCTCATGGTTCCTGGTAGGTATTGTCACCAACTTCCTTTAACATGAATCAGATCAGTATCTCATGCTGTATTATTGGAATAAACTCACACTCAAGACTTACTATCCAGGTGTTTTCTTTCACTTAAAGTCACGTGAAGCAAATATTGTTTGTGAATAAAAAACATACCAAAAGACTATTACTGCAAAATGATTGGTTGACCATCACCGAGCCCATATGGATTATCCTCCTATAAGACTGTAATTTAAAATGACCTAAATATGAGGCTGAACGAAGAGGAACAACACATTCTGTGAGAGTGCTGTAACAAAAAGCAGCTTTTTACCAAGTGTCTGAAATGCTAATCCAATTCTTACATAAGAACAATGCAATAATCAGTCACTAATACAGATTTCTTCTGTACTAGAACAATGATCATTGACATATGAACTTGGTCATACTATGCAGAACTCAATAATAGAGTGTAAGTATTAATCACATGAAAGATAAAATCCTTCTTACTCTTTGATAAATAATATGCCTAAATGTTTTAATTTAAATTCTATGTTGATTTATTAATTCACTTATTTTATTTTTATAATTGTGCCCTGATACCTATTACTTACAATTAAATAACTTGTAAAATCAATTAGATGCTTGTGTCTCAGGGTATAGAGTAGTTAACATAGTTAAACACAGCCAACCTAATAAAACATACTGCAATGTGTAAGTATAATTCTATATGAAACCCCTGTTGTTCTCAGCAGTGAGGTAGGGAACCAAGATTATATGAGATACTCTCTTTGACCAGTAAACATGTCAAAAGCAACAACGGTGACTGCAACTTTCACCTATATAATATTTTAGAGTTTATGGATCTCTTTATTCTATTTTTGTCTCTTTACCCAGATCTAAATTCAAAAATAGTTTTGTCTTATCAAGAGATAGTTTAAAATTAAAACGCATCTTGTAATATGTTATAAAGACTTGTAAAATGTCACATTCAATGTGACTACTCTGTGGAAAATTATCAACTGCTCCTTTCCTGAGGTGTAAACCTGGGACATGGTAGTGTAAGCCCCAATTTAACTAAATGATAAAAATTCATGAGAAAAAAATGCTGTTTTGTTTCTTCAATAAACATTTTAAAATTTTTTAGATCTAATTCTAGTTAAGTAAAGTTAGATTTAAAATTTACTAGGACATAGGTCCATCAGATATATTTGTATCTTGGTAAACATTCCAAGCATTTCAACTAGATCCACTGAAACTTAGGGGTCTAAGATGTGGTGCAAAACAGACCAGGATTTATAATTATGGTTCCAATTACTATCTTTCATCTTCCAGCAGCAGAATTCACTTTTTTCTAAATATAATAGATTCATATTGTCAAAGAAGGATTTATGTTAGATTTTGGTTGGAAGGAAACATGTGCTCCTTCAATATATATTAATTTTTAAGCAAAATCTTGATTGTAAATAGTCATATGCCGAATAATAATGCTTTGGTCAATGACTGACTACATATATGACAGAGGTACCATAAGATTATAATTGAGGTAAAAAATTCCTATTGCCTAGTGTAATTGTAACCATCATAATGTCAGAGCACAATCACTTTATTTTTATAAATTTAATGTAGCCTAAGTGTACAGTATTTATAAATTCTACAGTGCACAGTAATGTCTTAGGCCTTCCCATTCACTCATCTCTCACTCACTGACTCACCCATAGTAATTTCCACTCCTGCCAGCTCCATTGATAGTATGAATCCTACATAGGTGTACTTTTTTTACCTTTTATACCACATTTTAATTGTATATTTCCTATGTTTGGATACACAAATATTGTGTTACAATTGCCTACAGTATTCAGTACAGTAACATACTGTATAGTTTTGTAGTATAGGAGCAATAGGCTATACCATATAGCCTAGGTTTGTAGTAGCCTATACCATCTAGGTTTGTGTAAGTATACCCTATGATGTTTGCACAATGAAGAAATCACTTAATGATGCAATTTCCAGAAAATATTTTCCTCATCACACCACACATAACTGCCTTACAGACCATCAATATACTAACTGAAATCATCCTGCTAACAACTGGGATGCTATTCACAGATATGGATTCTGATGAAAAGTTAATACCACTTCTGTGTTGCAAAGATCTTGCTCAGAAACACACTGATAAGCACACTTTTTCCCCAGGGTATATATATTGGGGAGGAAACAGAGAAAAAAAATTAAAAAATTAAAAGGACTCTAGAGGGAATATATCAGAGCTTGGTTTGGCACAGGATATGCTACTAAAACAGTCTATATGGGAAGCTAATGTGGAATCTGCTAATCAAAAAGCTTAACAAGTAGACTGAGTATGGTGGCTTATGCTTGTAATCACTTTGGGAGGCAAAGAAGGGAGGGTGGCTTGAGGCCAGGAGTTTGAGACCAGCATGGGAAACACAGCAAGACATTGTCTTTACAAAACATAAAGAAAAAAATTAGCCATGTGTGGTGGTACATGCCTGTAGTCTCAGCTAATCAGGAGGCTAAGGCAGGAGAATCACTTGAGCTCAGGAGTTTGAGGTTGCTGTGAGATATGATCAGGCTACTGATCTCCAGCCTGGGTGACAGGGCAAGACCCTGTCTCTAAGGAAAACAAAACAAAACAAAACAAACAAACAAACACTTTAAGAAGTAATCGGGAGCTTCCTGCTCCTGGGAATCAATTCCACATATTGAGGAAGTTTCTATCTCTTTATATGCACACACATCATCCAGGAAAATCCTCCTTTTGGTATGTCTAAGTACTTTCTTGAGTTTTTAAGGATATCTGCAGTTAAAGTCTTTCAATCTTACCTGTATACTTTGTTGTTCTTCTTAGTCCTATTTACTGTTAGCATCTTGTGACTATCCTAAAAATTCTTCTTTATTCTTCAATTATCTGTGAAACTGGAATGGGAAGAGAAGTTAGAATGGCAGAGGAAGCCAAAAAACACTTGTCAATTCTCCCATCATCATTTTTATTAATATTCTGTCTTACAATTACTCCATTTTAATATTTCACTCATCTAAAGCCTTATCAAATGAGCATAAATGGTTGGATAAATATATTAATCAATTTCCCTAGCACTCAATGAATATGCAGCCAGAAATAGTTTAGAAATGGAAGTCATATATTCCAAGGATCTTACCTTTTCTCTAATAGCTGTTTATGTAAGAGATTTTATTTTTCCTCAATTACCTAAATCTTCTAATTCATTTTTCTGTCTAAATACTTAACAAGAAAATGAATTAAATTGTTTGCTAGTTTTATTCATCATTTATTTTAAGACGTCTTCATTTACTAGCAGAATTTTCTTCTTTTATATATTTTTAGTTTTTATTGTTGTAGTATTGCTAGTTAACATTTATTAAGGATCTGTGTTACACTGTGAAAAACACTAACACATGTAAAGACAAGTCCATGCTTTTGTGTAGGTTTTCTCTTATGAAAGAAATTCATGGATGGTAGAAGAACTGGGTATTAGGTAAATTGCTTTTGGACTTAATTATGGTAGAAACATTTTGGAGGTGAGCATGTAAATAATTTTACGGAATTCATGTTATTAAACTTTTATTTAGCTCCTTTTTTGACTAGATTCCCTTTTCTTGTTTTACCTTATAATACAATGTACCTTAATATTGTGCTATGTACTTAGAAATGTGATAAAAATATTAAGAGCATGAGCTTTGACAGCAGACAAATCTGGGTTCAAATTCTGTCTCTAATGATTAATGCTTGTGTGATTTTGGATTCCTGAGTGTGGCCTTTTGACTGAATCCAAATTTTCCAGAACAAATCTTTTTAATAAAGGAATTTGTTCTGTGAAGTTTGGATTTGTTATAGGGGCTGTACTTGGGGATCTAGAGGGCTACATGTGGTCTTGAGGCCACAAGCTCCCCAAATAAAATCCATCCTGACTCATTTTTTCTTATTTTTAAAACTTCAACTTTATTTTATTATATGTAATTACATACAATAAAATTCATTTCAAGTGCACAGCTTCATAAAATCTTAAGGTCATATATAATGATATCGCATCACATTTCCATCACATCAAAATTACCCTTGTGGAGGAGGCAGCAAGATTGTTGACTAGAGACATTGCTTGCTGGACCAAGGTGGATATAAAGAGGGGTTTGGGATAGGGGAGATGGGAGAGGGATGCAGCACAGGTGAATTTCAGTGAGAGAATTGCTGGAGCCTGCTGGGGATCTCACAAAGGAAAATTGTGAAGCAGAGAAGGAAGAGGTTAAAGCAAAAAAAAAAAAAAAAATATTGGTGAAGACCAAACCCAGGGAGGCTTGGAGCCCAGCAAAATGGTAAGGGGAGGGGAATTCCTTTCTCCTTCTCATAGTCCTTTGGTGAACAGCAAGCTGCCAAATTGCTGGGTTGCCACAGACCCAAGCACTGTTGGGAAAATTTGTATGATCCCAGAGCTTGGACACTCTGTGTAGGGTTCTCCTTCATGGAAAGTGACCTGAGAGGCTGGAGAGCAGACTGTCTTCCATTCAATTTCTTATCTCTCTCTTCCCCTCCCCCACCCACAGTAACCTGGAGAGTGGTTTGAACCAAGAATTTGACTAGTGGCTCCCTCCTCCCAGCTGGCACTTCATGCAGTCTGAGGTTTCCACAGAGAGGGGCCCACGCCTAATTCCTTGGGGACCTGCAGGGGACCCACAGAACCTGATCTGGGAGCTCCCTGCCTACTGGTGTTTTGGTGAGATGCATGCCAGTGGGTGAGACACGCAGGCCAGATCCCATGCTCCCAAGACTTGAGTGGGTCCTGGGGGACACGGTGGGGGGGGGGGAGGTTTAGGAGCTGGACTTGGGAGGGGATGGAGCCCATGTAAACAGAACTAATGGGGGGAAATTGTGGGGGATCTGAGACATGGTGAACTGGGGTAGTGCCCATCCCCCACACAGGAAATAAACACTGTGGGATAGGGAGGGTCGTCTGGCTGGGAGGATCCCAGGTGGCACCACAGCAACTGAGTGCAGCTTATGCTCAGGCAGGGAGGATCCCAGCCCAGTGGTGCCATGGAAACCCAATAAAGAGCATTAAGGGTCTGAGGGCAAGGCCAATTCAAGAGGGGCGGAGCTTATTCCCACAGTCAGTCTGGGGGATGCCACCTCTCCCTCATAAGCAGGTTTTCTGGCTTGTGGAGTCCCGCCTCGATCCTCCTCCCAGAGGCTCACCCTAGTAGCCAGAAAAACTAACTCTGAGCACTGCTGAGGCTTTGTAACGCCTTCCAGACTTGCACAACCTAACCATGCCCAGCTTCACCCTTCCAACCACCTCTGTTGTAGGGGAGATCCAGCAACTCCCTAGGAACTACAAGGCCCCCCCTCAAATCCTGGGGCATTCAAGTGATCCACTTGAGGGACTAGAGCTTATCACAGGCACAAAAGAACATCTCTGCAGTCGGCTCTCTCCTGCAAGCATCAACCACTGACAGGGAGAACAACTCTATAGCTCATTACACCATCTACCAACTCAGCCAAACAGAGCATGGCTGATTCTTACTTACAATCACCACTCATCATCTCAGAGATTAAGCTGGGAGTCCCAATACAATTCCCACTGCTTTGAAGAAGGGAAGAGAGCAGGATACAAGCAACCCAAAGGGACGCTGCTTTTTAGGAGAGAAAGAAAATTATAGGCATCTTGATCTGTGAGGCATTTCCCTCCTCCACTGCAGACACCTGGGCTGATCTGGGAGATGCTCAGAGTCTGTGCAAAGACATTCCATCAGAGAGGAAGTGGAGCAGAGAGCTGGTGCCTGCCAATCCCAGGTTTTTCCAACTGACACCATCCTGATCATTCTGGTGCACAGAGGCAGGTCTGCACAGGACTCAACCTCCCAGTAATAGCCTTTGCATCACCCCTGCCAAGCCAGGAAGAGAACAGGCACTCCCCTATGTAGTGCTCTGTGAGTAGGGGCCAAGCATGCCACCTCCTTGAAATGGGAGCTGAACAGAACAAGAGCCCCAGAAGCCATAGGCACCACTTGAGAAGCCTGGGATGACTGCGTTAGTGGGTTCCATGGTTTGAGGGACAACATGGGCCAAACAGCAGTGCCAGCCTGCCTATGTGGACACTAGGCCATTGAGACTGCATGACTGTGCATTGGCAGCCCTCACATAGGTGGACCAGCCCACCGTAAGGGTGACTCTGTCCCCTAAATCCCCAGAGACAGCTCTAAAGCTCTTGCAGTGCCTGAGGCTGAGGCTCTGCCCCTGTACCTCCAGGACTCTCACCAGGCCTGCAACTCTACCCCTGAGACTACAGAATTGTGCCTTGACACTAAGATCCCACTACTGAGTCCCACCACTACTGCTGGGCCAGCAGAACTTTTCTGAGTTCCAACACTTCTCTCAGGATACCCCAGCCCTGAGCAGCCATCACTGCTGGACTTGGTTCAAAAGAGTTCAAAGCAAAGGAGAACAAGTGCCCTGCAATCCTATTAACCTGAGCTGAGGGAAGGGGAGGTAGATAAGAAGAAACCATCAAAAGGACCCTGGAAACATGAAGAAACAAAATAGTTCAAAACCCCAAGGAAACACAACAGAGCTACAGTAGTAACATGCCACCGACAAGGAAATTGCTAAAATGATAGAAATGGAATTCAGAATATGGATGGCAGATAAGATGAATGGATTTGAAAAAAAAATTGAAAACCAACAAAAAGGAGCCAAAAAATTTTAGAAAATCAATGAAAAAATCACTAGAGAGCTAAACAACATAAGAAAGGATATGATAGAACCTTAAAAATGAAAGAGTCTTTCAGGAAATTTCAAAATGCAGCAGAAAACTTTAACCAAAGGCTAAACTATGGAGGAGAAAGAACCTCAGAACTTGAAAATAAGGCTCTTGAGATAACCCAGTCATTCAAAGAGGCAGAGGAGAGAATAAAGAAGTTCAAGCAATCACTGACAGAGATATGGGACTATGTGAAGTGAACTAACATTTGAATTATAGGTTTCCCCAAGGAAGAAGAGGTAAGAACTAAAAACATGGAAAACCGATTTGAGGAAATTATTGAGAAAAGCGTCCCTGATATCACCAGAAATTCAGACATACAGATACAAGAAGGACATCAAATATTGGGAAAATTCATAGCAAATAGGTCATCTCCAAGACAATTAGCAATCAACTTGGCCAAAGTCAAAATGAAGGAGACAATTCTGCAAGCAGCAAGATGAAAACATCAAATAAATAACCTGCAAAGGAAAACTCATCAAGCTAACTGCAGACTTCTCTGTGGAAACCTTACAAGCCAGAAGGGATTGGGGTCCCATATTAAATTGACTTAAACAGAACAATTGGCAGCCTAGAATTTTGTATCCTCTAAAACTAAGTTTCACAATTTATGGATAAATTAAGTCTTTTCCACAAAATCAAACACAGAATTTTCCATGACCACACCTGCCCTGCATGAAATACTTAGAACCCCACTATATATAAATCAATACACCAGATACCCACCAGTATAAATTCACCTAAACAAAAACCCTCCAAAACTCACAACTCATATAAAACAATAGAACAAGAGGTAAAACAAAGGAATAAGGGACCACTTAACAGGACGAACGGACTAATATCCTATATATCAATACTATCAATCAAAGTTAATGGACTGAATGCACATAGGCTGGCTGAATTGATGAAAAAACAACCAAAGTATTTGCTGTCTCCAGGAAACACATCTAAATCACAAGGACACACACAAACTCAATGTGAAAGGATGGAAAAAAATATTCCACACAAATGAAAATCAAAAGAGAGCAGGAGTAGCTATTCTCATATCAGATAAAGTTGACTTTAAGCCAACAAAGGTAAAGAAAGACAAAGGTCATTATACAGTGGTAAAGGGAGCTATCCAACAAGAAGACATAACAATCCTGAATATTATGCACCCAACACAAGACCTCCCAGATACACAAAGGAAATTTTACTAGAGCTAAGCAAAGAAATAAACAGCACTATCATAATTGCTGGGGACCTAAACACCCTACTCTCAGAGCTTGACAAATCATAAAAACAAAAAACAAATAAAGTAACAATGTACTTAAACCAACTCTAAATCAAATGATCCCACAGACATTTACAAAATATTCTACCCCCAAAACACAGAATGAAACAGGACCCCTACCTCTCACCTCTCACAAAAATTAATTCAAGCTGGATAAAAGACTCAGATCTAAGGCATGAAACCATAAGGATTCTAGAGGAAAAACTCGTCTAGATATCAGCCTAGGCAATGGCTTTATGACTAATAACCCAATAGCAACCATGGAAACAAGAAAAAATAATAAATGGGATTTGATTAAACTAGAATGCTCTACGCAGCTAAGGAAACAATAAAGCAAATAGACAACCTGCAGAATGGGATTAAATATTCATAAGCTACACATCTAATGGAGGGCTAACAAGCAGAGTTTATAAAGAATTCAAGCAAATGAGCAAGAACAAAGCAATCACCCCTATTAAAAATTGGGCAAAAGACAGGAAAAAAGATTCTCAAAAGAAGAAAGACAAATTGCCAATGAATATATGAAAAAATTCTCAACATCACTAATCACCAGGGAAATGCAAATTAAAACCACAATGAAATATCACCTTACCCTAGTTAAAATGTTTTTTATTACAAGGTCCAAAAACAATAGATGGTGGTGTAGATGCAGAGAGAAAGGAATGCTTATACACTGTTGGCAGGTCTGCAAATTAGTTCAACCTCTATGGAAAACAGCATGGAGATTCCTGAAAGAACTAAACGTAGACCCACATTCAATACAGAAATCCCACTCCTGACTCTTTAGCCAAAGGAAAAGAAGACTTTTTATCAAAAAGACATCTGCACTTAATGATTATTTCAGCACAATTCACAGTTGTAAAGATGTAGAATCAACCCAAGTGCCCATCAATTCATGAGTGGATTAATAAAATGTGATATATGTATACCATGGAGGAATATTAATACTCGGCCATAAAAAACATAAGTTAATACCTTTTGCAACAATCTGTATGTAACTGGAGACCATTCTCCTAAGTGAAGTATCTCAAGGGTGGAAAAACAATCACCACATGTACTCACTATTAAATTGAAACTAACCAATGAACACATATGTGTACAGAGGGAAATAAAACTCAGTGGAAATCAACCAGGGGCAAGGAGGGAGGAGGGAAGGGAAAAAACCAACATAATGGGTACAATGACCACTATTTGGGTAAAGGGGATACCTTTAGCTGGGACTTAAGCATTACAAAAGTGATCCATGTTACCTAAAATATTTGTATCACATTAATACTATATTTTGAAATAATAAAAAATGTTCCCTTGTGCTCCTTTGCAGTCTATACCTTCCCCAAGCTCCACATCTTGCCAACTATAGCTCTGCTTTTTGTCACTACCATGTTTCCCCAAAAGGAAGACAGGGTCTTATATTTATTTTTCCTCAAGAAGACACCCTAAGGCCTATTTTCAGGGGATGTGTTAAATTTTTTTTTAAGTACAGTACAACAATCTACATTTATTCTAATATGGTTAAGTCGTCTTCTTCTGGAACATCATCATAACTCTCGAAACCCCAAATTCCATCCTGAATTTCTTGCGACTTTATTTCCTTTGGAATCATTGGCCCCAATCTCTGTTGTCCAGCAATAGAGCTCTCATAGGGCAAATGAGAAGGGCTGCTCATCTTCTTTACCGCTCCACAACGAAATGCATGGGTTGTGCAGATATGCTGCATAGCCACGCTGATCACCAGGTCTTATTTTTGGGGTAGGACTTATATTGAACAAATGCTTAGAAATCCTACTACAGCTTATTTTATGGGTAGGTCATATTTTTGGAAAAACACAGTATGTGTTTTTTTTTCTAGAATTTCATTTAAGAGGATTCATACGGTATATAGGCTTTTGCGTCTGGCTTCTTTAGCACAGCATAATGCGATTGAAATTAATTCATTTTGTTGTATGTGTCAGTAGTCAATCCTTTTAATTGTTGAACAGTATTTCATTGTAGATATATCCCACAATTATTTTCTTAATGTAGGCAATTATCACTAAAATTGTTCCTCTTAGAAATGCTTTTGCTGCATCCCTAATGTTTAGCATATTGTAATTTCATTTTTATTTTTGTCAAGGTACTTTTTGATTTCTTTTTCTGATTTCTTCTTTGACAATTTGTTTGTTCAGGAGTGTGCTGTTTAATTTTCACATACCTGTGAATTTTCCAATTTTACTCCTGCTATTGATTTCTAGTTTCTTAAAATAACATGCTCAATATAATTTTAATCTTCTTAAATTTAAAATATTTTTTGTGGCCTAACATTTGATTTTGGAGAACGTTTCATGTGCACTTTAGAAGAATGTATTTTTTGCTGCTGTTGGACAGAATGTTCTGTGCATATCCATGAGGTCTATTTGATCTATAGTGTTGTTCATGTCCACTGTTTCCTTATTGTTTTTCTGTCTGGATAATCTATCCACTGCTAAAAATGGTGTATTGAAGTCCCCTGCTACATTGGGTTGCTATCTATTTTTCCCTTTAGTTCTGTTACTATTTGTTTTGTATATTTAGGTGATCCTGTGTTGTGTACATACATATTTACAATTAGTACTTTCTCTCAATGAATTGACTTTTTTATTGTTATACAGTGACATTTTTATTGTCTTGTGACAGATTTTGACTAAAAATCTATTTCGTCTGATATAAGTATAGCCATCCCTGATAGCTTTATTATGATTTGCATGGAATACCTTCTTCAACCCTTCACTTTCAGACAATGTACATTCTTAAAGCTAAAGTGAGTCTTTGGCAGGTAACATATTATTGGATCTTGTTTTTTTTAATACATTTGCATTTGAAGTAAAGTTTGATAGGCCTCGACTTACTATTGTCATTTTGTTAATTATTTTCTTACTATTTGGTACTTTCTTTGTTCCTTTCTTTCTCACTTGTTATCTTCTTTTGTGATTTGATAAATTTTTATAGTGGTATATTTTGATTCCTTTATCATAGTCTTTTCTGTATCTATTAAAAGTATTTTCTTTGTGGTTATCATGAGGCTTATATAAAACAGATATTATAGTCCATTTTAAGCTAACAAAAACTTAAGCTCAATCTCATACAAAAACTCTGCATTACTCTTCTCCATCTTCTCCACATTTTATGCTGTTGACACTATATATTTTTATATTATGTATAATCACAGTCTTTTTGGGTTGCTCTAAGAAAATACCACAGACTGAATAATTTATAAACAAGAGAAATTTATTTCTTGTAGTTCTGGAGACTAGGCAATCCAAGACTAGGCATTGGCATTGTTGTCTGGTGAGGGTATCTTGTTGTTTTATCCTCACATGGAGGAAGGTAGAAGGGTAAAAGAGTTCTCCCTTAAAACTTGAGCTCTCTTATATGGATGCTAATCCCATTTGTGAGGGAGAAGCTCTCATGATTTAAGCACCTACCAAAGGCCACACCTCTTAATATTATTGAATTGAGAATGAAGTTTCAACATGAATTTTGGAAAAAAATATCATCATTCCAACCATAGCATGTATTCATTCAAAAATTATTGTATTATAGTTATTTTCAATAATTTTGACTTTTAGCTTTAATTTTTATTTTTATAGATTTAGGAAATAGAAGTACAGTTTTGCTACATGAATACAGTGAATAGTTGTGAAGTCTGGCTTATACTATAACCATCACCCAAATAGTACACATTATACCCATTATGTAATTTTTCATTTTCACCCCTTCCACTCCCTCACACCCTCACCCATCTGAGTCTCTGATGTCTATTATTACACCTTATGTCCATGTGTACCCATTATTTAGCTCCCGCTTATGAGTGAGGACATGTGGTATTTGACTTTCTGTTTCAGAGTTATTTCACATCATTACCTCCATTTCCATTCATTCATGTTCCTACTAAAGACATGATTTCATTATTTTTAAGGCTGGTAGTATTTCACATATATATGAATATATATGTGTATATATATATATACACATATATATATACACACACACACCACATTTTATTTATCTAATCATTTGTTGATGGACATTTGGTTGATTCCATGTTTTTGCTATTGTGAATTGTGCTTTAATAAACATACATATGCAGGCATCTTTTTGGTATAATTATTTCCTTTCCTTTGGGTAGATACCTAGTAGTGGGATTGCAGGACTGACTGATAGTTCTATTTTTAGTTTTTTGATAAATCTCCTTGTTGTTTTCCACAGAGGTTATACTAATTTACATTCCCACCAACAGTGTATGAGAGCTCTTCTTTATCAGCATCCTCACTAGCATCTGTTATTTTTTGACCTTTTAAAAAAAGTGATTCAGACTAGCATAAGATGACTTCTTATTGTGGTTGCAATTTTCATTTATCTGATGATTAGCAGTGTTGAGCATTTTTTCATATACTTCTTGGCCATTTGTATGTTTTGTTTTGAAAAATGTCTGTTCATGTACTTTGCCCACTTCTTTTTTTTCTTGTCTTCATTTTCATTTATTTATTGTTTAATTCAAGAAATTATGGGGGTACAAACATTTTGGTTACATGAAATGCATTTGCCTCACTCATGCCAGGGACACAAGCATGTCCCTCCTCCATACACTGTGCCCTGTTTGCATTAGCTGTTGGTTCACTTAACTCCAGTGAGAATGGCCTCTATCAAAAAGTCCCCAAATAACAAATGCTGGCATGGATGTTCAGAGATTGGAACACTCTTACACTGCTGGTGGACTGCAAACTAGTACAAATCCTGTGGAAAGTAATTTAGAGATAGCTCAAAGAGCTAAAAATAGAAATATCACTTGATCCAGGCATCCCACTACTAGGCATCTATCCAAAGGAAAAAAAAAGACATTATATAATAAAGACATCTATGTTTACAATGGAATATTACTCAATTTTAAGAAACGACAGTGAGCTAGCACCACTTATATTATCCTGGATTGAACTTGAGCCCATTATCCGAACTGAGGTGATACGAGATGGGAAGAATGGGCTCCACATGTACTCGCCATCAAATTGGTACCAACTAACACTATGGTGCTTAAATGGTGGTGTTGTTCACCATGGATTTGGAGGGTGGGGTGTAGTCTCACATCTGAGGGAGGCGGTGAGCATTGTGGAGGGGAAGGACATACCTCTAACCCTTGCTAGGGAGAGGCAAAGATATAAAAGCAACCAAAATGTTGTTTGTACTCTTATATTTTCTTGAAAAAAAAGGAATGTCACTAAATCTGGAATAAATTATGATACAGAAATCATAAAAATATAAAAATAAAATAAAATAAAGACATCTGCACTCGAATGCTTATAGCAGCACAATTCACAGTTGCAAAGGCATGGAAACAATTCAAATGCCCATTAATACATGAGTGGATTGATAAAATATGGTATATTTATACCATGGAGTTGAATTCAGCAAAAAAACCCAATGGTGATATAGCACCTCCTATGTTATTCTTGATAGAGATTGAGCCCATCCTTCAAAGCGAGGTATCGCAAGGATGGAAAAACATACACCACATGTGCTTACCATCAAATTGGTACTAACAGATCAACACTGAGGTGCTCATGTGGTAGTGTTACTCACTGGGTGTTGGTCAGGTGGGGGGCTGGGGAACTGGGGGGTGGAGGGGTACTTTACCCACTTTTTAATGACATTATTTTTTCTTAATGTTGTTGAGTTGTCTGAGTTTCTTATAGATTCTGGATATTAGTCCTTTGTCAGATGCATAGTTTGTGAATATTTTCTCTCGTTCTGAAGTTTGTCTTTTCACTCTGTTGATTTTTTTTTTCTCTGTAGAAGCTTTTTATTTATTTTATTTTTTTATTTCAGCATATTATGGGGGTACAAATATTAAGGTTATATACATTGCCCATGCCCTCCCTCCCCCCTCGAGACAGAGCTTCAAGTGTGACCATCCCCCAGACGTTGCACATCTCACCCATTATGTTTGTGTATACCCATCCCCTACTCCCCCCTCTCACCTGCCTGACACCCGATAAATGTTATTCCTATATGTCCACTTAGGTGTTAATAAGTTAATACCAATTTGCTGATGAGTACATGTGGTGCTTGTTTTTCCATTCTTGAGATACTTCACTTAGGAGAATGGGTTCCAGCTCTATCCATGAAAATACAAGAGGTGCTATATCACCATTGTTTCTTAAAGCTGAATAGTACTCCATGATATACATATACCACATTTTATTAATCCATTTGTGTATTGATGGGCACTTGGGTTGTTTCCACAATGAGAAGCTTTTTAATTTGATGTACTCTCATTTGTCTATTTTTGTTTTTATTTATTTGCTTTTGAGGTCATAGTCATGAATTCTTCACATAGCCAAATATCCAGAAGAGTTTTTCTTAAGTTTTCTTCTAGGAGTTTTATTGTTCAGGTCTTACATTTAAGTTTTTAATCTATCTTGAATTAATTTTGCATATGCTGAGAGGTAGGAATTCAGTTTCATTCTTCTGCATATGGCCATCAGAATTTTCCAGCACCATTTATTGAATAGTGTGTATTTTCCCCAGTGTATGTTTTTGTCAACTTTACCAAAAATCTGTTGCCTGTAAGTATATGACTTTATTTCTGGGTTCTTTATTCTGTTCCATTGATCTGTGTGTCTATTTTTATATCAGCACCATGCTGTTTTAGTTACTATGGGCTTCTAGTATAATTTGAAATCGGGTAATGTAATGCCTTCGGGTTTCTTCTTTTGCTTAGGATTTCTATGGTTATTCAGGTTCTTTTTTGGCTCCATATGAATTTTAGGTTTGTTTGTTATATTTCTCTGAAGAAATGATGTTGGAGGAACACTCCTACACTGCTGGTGGGACTGCAAACTAGTTCAACCTCTGTGGAAAGCAATATGGAGATACCTTAAAGCGATAAAAGTGAATCTACAATTTGATCCAGCAATCCCATTACTGGAAATCTATCCAAAAGATCTAATGACACTCTACAAAAAAGACAACTGCACTTGAATGTTTATAGAAGCACAATTCATAATTGCAAGGCTGTGGAAGCAGCCCAAGTGCCCATCAATCCAAGAATGGATTAATAAAATGTGGTATATGTATACCATGGAGTACTATTCAGCTCTAAGAAACAACGGCGATATAGCACATCTTATATTTTCCTGGTTAGAGCTGGAACCCATACTACTAAGTGAAGTATCCCAAGAATGGAAAAACAAGCACCATATATACTCACCAGCAAACTGGTATTAACTGAGCAGTACCTAAGTGGACACATAGGTACTACAGTAATAGGGTATTGGGCATGTGGGAGTGGGGAGGGG
>VSMD01077204.1:0-11521 GCA_008750895.1 Mirza zaza | reverse complement strand
CGGCGGGGTCACAGTGCGGGCCAGGGCCGCGGGAGGAGGCCTGGCGAGGCGGCGGGGTCACGGCGGGGTCACAGTGCGGGCCAGGGCCGCGGGAGGAGGCCTGGCGAGGCGGCGGGGTCACGGCGGGGTCACAGTGCGGGCCAGGGCCGCGGGAGGAGGCCGGCCTTCATGCCTCGCCAGCTGCCGTCTCACCACCTCAGGCCGACCGTGCAGGCCTGGCGGTGGCGCGTCACAGGCTGGCGCGGGCTGCAGACGTGGCCGTCACTTCAGCTCTGGGCCCAGCTGGGCGTGCGGGACCGGAGTGGGCGCGGCTCCGCGGACCGGCCTTGGGGGGCTTCCCCCGCGGGGGAGCAGGAGGAGCCCTGGGTTCCAGCTCACGCTGCCTCCGCCTCCTTCGTGGCCCTGTGACCCTCAGGGGAGCTGGCGGGCCCTGTTTTGCAAAAGTAGTTCTATTCACTTCTCTTTGGGGCATTTTTTTCTTGGAACTCCTTGTCCCCACTGAAAAAGAAAAGAGTTGAGTCGATCACCTTCATCAAATGCTGAGCTTGTAGGTTCAGTCCTCCGAGGGCGCGGCGTTTGGCGACGATGAGCGTCCGGGAGCGGGAGGCCAGCGTGCCTTGGGAGTCCGCAAACGGAGACGCTTGTGTTCGGAGCTGGAAGGATTTGTCCCCAGTTGGAAAGGGTCCGGGTGGCTTCAGCCAGCGTCCCCGGCTGCTTGGGCTCCTCACCAACGTTCTGCCTTCTGTCTTGCGCAGGTGGATACCTGCTCAGGTGTGTGCCCTCTCGCCCTGAAGCATGGCCGGGGCCACGGCTGATAGTGCCAACCACCTGCCCTTCTTTTTCGGCAACATCACCCGGGAGGAGGCGGAAGATTACCTGGTGCAGGGGGGCATGAGCGACGGGCTGTATCTGCTGCGCCAGAGCCGAAACTACCTGGGCGGCTTCGCGCTGTCCGTGGCCCACGGGAGGAAGGCGCACCACTACACCATCGAGCGCGAGCTGAACGGCACCTACGCCATCGCCGGCGGCAGGGCCCACGCCAGTCCGGCTGACCTCTGCCACTACCACTCCCAGGAGTCTGACGGCCTCGTCTGCCTCCTCAAGAAGCCCTTCAACCGGCCCCCCGGGGTACAGCCCAAGACCGGGCCCTTCGAGGACCTAAAGGAAAACCTCATCAGGGAATACGTGAAGCAGACATGGAACCTGCAGGTGAGCCATGCTGGTCCTGCCACCGGGTTCAGAGGGCCCCGTAACCCCACACGACTTCCTGGTTGTGGGCAATGCCATGCACTGGTGCCCTGTGTGTGCAAATAACGCATCTGTCTCCTGAGGCGTCACCCGTGGCCCAAACCTGCCTTACTGCGCGGGCAGCCTCTCCCCTGTCCCTGCTGCGGTTGAGGAAGGGCCGCTTCGTGCCAGCGACACGGGTCTCTCCACTGTAGGGAGCCACTGTTGTCCAGTGCATGGTGGGCCCTTTGAGGGAGGCATCGATAGGTGTCGACGGGATTTTATCCACCTAACAGAGTCACACTAACACACTGATACGCACTTGATGTCATAGCTTCCTGACATTTCTTGCAGAACTTTCTGCATCAGCACTTACATTAGCTGTTTCACCCTTTGGTATTGCCTGCTATGCACCCTAATTTATTTAACTAGTACCTACTGGTGGACACTTCTGCTGTTTAGAGATAAAGCTGCTGATGTCGTTGCTCTAGACCCATCGTATGCTAAGCTTGTATGTAGTGTCTACAGGACAAACTCTGAAAGGGTTAGTTAGGTTTGCCACAGCAGAGGCTGGGTGATTTGGGTACATGGACAGGTTACCACTCAGAAAGCTTCCAGGGCTTGGGATGATTTACATTCCTGCCGCGTTCTTCCCAGCACCGGGTGTTAGGAGCCGCAGGTTGGTGACACTGTACTCTTGGACTTAAATGTTCAACCGTATCTCCTTGTGTTTCTTGGACGCAGCTGTATGCATTTTGCCATGTTATTTGGTACATACAGATTTATGATAGCATTGAATTTTTGAGGATTAGATGCAGTGGCTCCTTTTATTCCCATAATATGTTCTATATTAAATTCATCATATTAATCGTAGACAGACACACAATGCTACGTGCCCAGTATTTTTCTTGAGCACTTATTGGAGATGTCCTAGACTTTCCTTTTACTCTTGAGGGCAGATAAATTGGATCTGCTGGGGTACAATTCTCACACAGTCAATGCACCCTATTCAGGGTGCAGTTCTGTGATTTCGACAAGTGCACAGCGTCTTGTGACACCCCCCAGCACAGAGAACAGGAGCTTCATCACCCCACCCAGCACCCTTGCGCCCTCCCCACCACTCATCTGCTTTCTGTCTCTACACTTGTGCCTTTTCTGAATGTCACCCAAAGCAACTCACAGCACCAGGCCCTTTGCACCAGCCTCCTGCACGCGGCCTGACGGCTTGCGACTAGCTGTGCTGTTGCCGTGTCTGTGGCTGGCTCTTGCTGTGGCTGGGTCGTGTTCTGCGGCCTTTCACTTTTGGACTCTCTGCTCACTTTGTTTCAGACCCCTCTGAGGTGTGTGACCTGTCACTGCTTTTGTCTTTCACTTCGCCTGTGAAGTGTGTGGTGATCACTGTGCTCATGTTCCCTCCTAACTTCCCTCCTCCTGCCACCTCCAGGTTTGGGTGGCTTATGTTTTTCTTCTTGCTCCCACTTCTCTTTCTGAATGCAAATAATCAAACTGGGGCTCCTCATTAACTTCTGTAGAGAATATCTATTTCTCTCCCACTAAGAAATAAGGCGATCAATTCACCTAGCTCTCTGCCCATTTCCCGTTTTTGATTTGCACATTGTTATTTCCACATGGTCAAGAATTTTCACCTTTGCTATCTGTGATCACATTCCCGGAAGGTGCAGGCAGGTGTGTGTAGGTGCCCAGCGAAGCCTTGTAGAGGCGGGCAGGAAAACACATGTGCCTTCGCTGACACATCTGGAGGCTTCTAAATTATTATTAAATCAGTGGTCCTCAACCTTTTCGCACCAGGGACCGGTTTCATGGAAGACAGTTTTCCACGACTGAGGCGGGGGAAGCAGAGGCAGACCTCAGGCGGTGATGCGGGGCCCTGTTCCTATTAATAACAGGCCACAGCCTGGGGCTTGGGGACCACAGTATTAAATGACCAGGTTGTAACACAGGACAGTCTGTCTAGTGGGCACAGTGACCTGAAGGACCAGGGTAGGAACCTCATCTCTAGGCCTCCTGGGTTATCCCACATGGTTTCAAGTCTTGCCTGGCTTTGAAATGGCCAAGCTCTTTATTCTAAAATGGATTTTCTTATTTATACACTTGCTGGTATTTAAGTACTATATAAGGATCTTTCTGGTCGTATTTATTGAACAAATTAGTAAATGAATGAATGAACTTGGATCCTGTTCTACCGTGCCAGGGCTCGGGACAGATTAGAAACACCTCCTGGTCTTTTACATCTTTCTCTGGCGTTGCTCACGCTGTGGTCCCGCCCTGTGCACAGGGGCAGGCGCTGGAACAGGCCATCATCAGCCAGAAGCCGCAGCTGGAGAAGCTGATCGCCACCACGGCCCATGAGAAAATGCCCTGGTTTCACGGAAAAATCTCTCGGGAAGAATCCGAGCAGATTGTTCTCATAGGATCAAAGACAAACGGAAAATTTTTGTAAGTACTATGTCTTTCCCCTTCCCGCCTACTGCCAAGCCTGCCTGACAGCTTCCCCATGGCTGGGCCCCAGGTGACCCAGGGAAGGGGCCCTAACTTGTCATCTGACAAAATGTGTGCTGGCTGGTCCTAAAGACGTTTTGAGCTGAGGCTGTCACGTGCGACCTAGCATTTGTTTTGTCCGGTCTCACTCTGAGATTGACATTTTTCTTGGGTCCTGAAGGATATAATTTAATTTCTTTAAAGAAAATGTCATTCAGCCTGTTTACCATTCCTTTAATGGCAAATACAGGATGCACAACAATTTCTGTGGCTATCCAGCTAGAATAAAAATATCACAGTTTGTCCACTCGAACTTCCTCTGTGATCTCACGCTTCACTTCTGTTTTTACTTGGAACTAAATATTAACAGGACTCACATTAAAGAAAATTTCTTGGGAGGAGTGTATACGAGTGGTGAGTACAGGTTCATGGATTTCAGTCTTATGAACCCAAAAGTTAGAAGGAAAGAATCCTGGGTTCTGTTTGTCGTTAACTTTTAGTGGTTTGATGTAACCCTAAATTTAGAAGCCCTGAGATACAGACTAACCGAGGCAAAGCAGTGGTCAGGGGAGGGAAGGAGCTGTCTTTCCGTGGGGTCAAATTTCTTCCCCCAGGGTCTGGTCAAGGCAGCACAGTGGGGCGATCTCCCTCAGGGGAAGCTCTCACCTGCGTTCTTTACCTCCCAGAGGAAACCGCCCCATTCTGGCCTCAGAAACTTAAGCAGAAATGGCAATGCAGCCTTATCAGGCATACTGATGAATACCCAGCTGACTCTGTAAACTTTCCCTAGAAATAGAAGTGTTTTCTCTGAGTATCCATCTATTTAAAGGATTCTCCTCAGACTTTACCATAATATCTCTTTTTTTTTTTTTTTTTTTGAGACAAGAGTCTCACTCTGTTGCCCGGGCTACAGTGCTGTGGCATCAGCCTAGCTCACAGCAACCTCAAACTCCTGGGCTCAAGCGATCCTCCTGCCTCAGCCTCCTGAGTAGCTGGGACTACAGGCATGTGCCACCATGTGTGGCTAATTTTTTAAATATAATTTTAGCTGTCCAAGTAATTTCTTTCTATTTTTTTGGTAGAGACGGGGTCTTGCTCTTGCTCAGGCTGGTCTGGAACTCCTGACCTTGAACGATCTTCCTGCCTCAGCCTCCTAGTGAGCTAGGATTACAGGTGTCAGCCACCGCGTCGAGCCACCATAATATCTCTTAATTTAAAAATGATTTTAGCAAGGCATGGTGGCTCTGCCTATAATCCCAGCTACTTTGAAGGCTGAGTGGAGAGGATCTCTTGAGCATAGGAGTTTAAGTCCAGCCTGGCCAACGTAGCGAAACCCCGTCTCAAAAAGAAAAAAAATATCTTAAACACAACACTTAAAAAATAAAAAGGAGCAGCCCAGTTGCCAGGCAGTGGTGACTAGCAGGAGGGTTTTCAGTGGGTGCAGGATGCTGTGAGGGGAGATGCTCCCCTCACCCCCATGGGCACTTACTGGACTTTTGCCCTCTTCTCTGCAGTGCTTCCCAGCACACATGTCTCAGGACGGCACATGTAGCATGCTGGCACGTGCAGGTGGCCCCCGCAGCGTGGCCACGGGGTGGGACTGTGGCCTCCCGCTGGGGAGGGCGCTGCTAGGCTCTGCGGTAGGTGCCCTGGCCGAGCGGCACATTCTCTTTTCGGACTTGTCTGTTCCTGAAAACAGCAGCTGCGCCTGCGGGGCCCCGAGGTCTGCTCTCGCTGTCCTTTCCCAGGGACGTGTGTGAATCCCATGCAGAAGGCAAGAAGGCCCGTGAGCAGTCCTGTTTGATAGACACGCCTTATTCCCTGTGTGCCCTGAACAGATGGACATCTCCCTTGTGCTCATGCACATCTCGTCCCCTCAGCACTGTGGCTCTCAGTTCATACAAGAGAGGGACAAACTTGTGCTTCCAAGTCAGCCAGTGTCGGCGCTCGCCAGGTGTGGGCCTGTGCGGGGCGCCAGGGCATCTGTGTTTTCACCCACACCAGCTGTTCTCGGGACTGCATTCTCGCTCCGCCTTACATTGCAGTTGCCTAATTACCTGCCCTTGGCGCTAACCTCTCAGATAACAGTCTCCAAGGCCTCCTCTCTGGGCTCCCCTCCTGTGCCCCCATCGGACCTGTGGGCTTGCCCCTGGGCTGATGGTGCCCAACACTCCTGAGCTCAGGCCCGGCGCTCAGCAGGGCACTGACAAGAGGGAAAGCACAGCATGCCAGTGGCCAGACCTGGCCTCAAAATCCAAGTTCCAATGCCTATTGTAGGACCTTGGGCCAGGAGGGCTCCACTCCTCCAGGTTTGGGATCCGTGGGGCTCTTGCCTGTCACTGTCTCAAAGATTCGGTGAAAACACACATCACTTGCACAGCACAGCACATGCGGTTATCACGGCATAGCTTTTCTCCCTCCGCTACTTCAGTGCTCTTTCTCCACCATCAGCACCAGGAAAGGCTCATTACCAGGACATCTCTTGGTGTTTTTAACAGGGAAAATGTGAGGCAGCATCCTGGAAGGCTTTGCTACTTGGCGATTTCATCCCATGGCAACCTTTCATCCCCTGCGGAACCTAGCCAGGGTGCTGCCTGGGCGTGTGGACTTCCTCTGCGAAGGACGGGGGTGTGTTCTGTTGTGAGTGTTTGAATATGGCCACGGACACTGTGTAGAATGTAGAAAGTTTGCCACTTGTACACAGCGCAGATCTTCTGCATCAGTGAATACGATGTTTCCCAAGTCCAGGTTGCCTGGACATTGGTCCAGATTCTTTAATCTTTAGAAGTGTTCACATGCATTTCTTTCATAGGAAATAGAGCTACAAGGCTCCAGTGAACCCTTACAAACCAGCGCCAGATCCCATGGCTGCACGCTGGTGTGAATGTGTCCATTTCCAGTCCACAGTGGGAGTCTGTCCACACTCCCTTGTTGGGTCAGGCCCAAGTGGCAAGAAGTCCCGGACCTGGTTTTGAATAATCCAGATCTGCCCTGCTTACAGGTCATTGCACACAGTGTTGCCTGTTTGCAATGAATGCCTGCAGTGCAGGGTCTTTGGAGTCAGAAGTGGACTCCCATCACCGCCAGTGTCCTCACGTAGAGACGGAGATGTCACCATGGGCACCTGCCCTGGGACAGCTGAGGGGCCCCGCCAGCTCAGCTATCAGCTCCTCTCCACCACTGCTTTCAGGCTTTCATCTAGACTTTCCTAAAGAGCGAGCCTCACATCTACTTTCCAGTCCCGAGCGTGTCTACCCGGGGTCTATAGTTGGGAAAGCACCAACTGCTGGGCCCAGTCCTGAACGTTGGGAATGGAGAAGTCAGTCCATGTGCCTCTGCCCTCTGGGAGGTCACGTGGGAGAGGAGAGGCGCCGAATGGTGGGAAAGAATCGCACAGCGAGTCGGGGGCACTTGAGGAGTAGCGCACGCCGAGCGAGGTGCTGGGCTCTGTGTGTGCTGGGTGGCAGAGAAGCGCCTTTGTGCAGGTTGTTTGCATGGCCTCTCCCCAGACACCCTGCGCCGCCTCTGTTGGGACCCGCCTGAGAGAGCTGCAGCCTCCCTGCCCTCCGGGTGGGTTCTGTGGACCACATGCGTGATTCAGGGCCTTCATCTGTCTTTATTCTCAAGGTTCTAGATTTCCACTCCACTATGCTGCTTTTCCGAGACTCCTCCCCAAGGACTTCCTTTGACTTCAGGGAAGATTCAGTGACTCGGCATTTCTGTGTTGGTCAAGCAGCCAAAGTCACTTTGTTTCTGCTCTGATACCCCCACCCACTGCATGCCCTGTGCTTTGTCCTGGGTCCTCTGCAGGCCTGTGAGCTGGCTCATACAAGGTGCTCAATGAGTGTTTGTCATCTAAATCAATGAACTATTATAGGTCCATCCCCATCTCCCTAGCTCATTTTTGCCTTCTGTTTCCTGCAATGCATTCACAATACTGTAGTTCCACACAGGGGCAGCTCCCTACGTTGGCAAAGGAATGAAATTTGGATTCTTGAACCTCTCTCTGTTGCCTATTAAATCATTACTGGTGAACAGGCCCAGGGACACAGCAACAGATCTAGAAATACAAAAAGATGACATGATGGCCTCTGTAGTTGAAGGGTTCGCCTTCTCTGGGTGGGAGGAAGTGTAGCCCATTAGCAACATAGCATTTGGGTTGTCTGGACCCAGACGCTGGCTCTGCTTTATAACTAGCCATGTGACCTTGAGCAAGGTACTCAGTGGTCTCTTTTCCTTCATTTGTCTGTAAAATGGGTTTGAAATGCCTTCCTCTTAGGGTCACTGAGGGTTGCATACCATTGTAAACAGAAGGCGCTCACGTGGTGCTTGGCACAGAATGTCAGCAGCTGTGCCTCCCTTGCCCACAGCGTCCATGAATGCATTTGGATGCCTCAGTAACACACATTTGAACAGCATGTCCTCAATGCAAACCCTTCCAAACACTGATAGGCATACCGTGACCTGTGCAGGTGAGTCATTCTCCTGCAGGTGAGAGAGCCGGCCAAGTCCCTCTTATCCTTCCTCTCTGTTTTTCAGTTTGCAGTAGCTGTGTTTATTTCCATTCTGGGGCTGTGAATGCATAAAGAGTCCCTATCTGGCCATAAAAGGATTCACACTGGCATTTTCTTTTATGAACGGATAGATTAAAATAATAATTATTTCATAGACGGGGTTGGAAGTTTACTCCTGCACAGCAAGCCATAAACTAATCAGGAGGATTTTACCAATTTGGTGGAATAACATGGGCAAGCAGAACCCCAGCAATTACTCTGTACGCTCTCATCACTAGCACAAATACGCTTTTCCCACCATTGACACCAGAATTTCAGCCTGAGCATCATGTTATGCTGAAAGCAATATTGGTAAGAATTGGACTAAAAGGTGAAAAAAAGAATTTAAAACTCACATGTCACCATGGCCATCCAGAAATGCCTTTACTTGGGCAAACTGAGAAAACTCTGAGGGAAAGGTAGCATATTTCAGAAATAAGCGACCTAGATCTGCTTATAACTCCTCAGTAATGCAGTTCGAAATGCAGAGGGTAGATCCAGAAACTCCTAACCAGCAGAATGGGTTATGTCTGGGCGATGCTGTCCAACTCAGAGCCCAGTTTTCTCTTCTCATGAGCCACCTGTGAGATCCATTCACAGTGATGGTACATGAGCCAGAAGGGACCTTGCCATTTAATGGGCCTAAAGCCCCTGTTTTTCAAATAGGGACTCAAGTGCGAAGGAGTTTGTCCAAAGTCGATAGGCAGAAGGCAGGTCCCTGACATTGTCTAGGGCTGAGAGGAGACAGTGACCAGCAGCCCAAGCCATGTCCAGAGGTGCCACAAGCACGGCCCCCACGCAGTGACCCAGCAAGGTGTGGCACCTGGGAGTGTGTGTTGGAAATATCAGAAAACACAGAGGCTTCCATCAGCCTTTCCCTCTCTTGCCTCTTGTCCACACAGCTCCGCCAGACCATTCAGGAGAGACCTGGAGAAAGTACTGAATAGTTACCAGGGACTTTGCACATGTGCTTAAAGAATAAAGAATATAAACATAAAGACTCTTTGGAGGAGAGGACAGGGCGGGTCTGCGACATTTCTGGAGATTATGGTCATCACCTGGCCTTTGCTATAGTGACCCCTGCCCATGTCTGGGGTACCAGCTGGCCAGAGGCGAGCACTGGACTTGGAGTCCTCCAGCCCGTGTTCCATGGGCAAGGTCAGAGCTCTGCCTCATTGGTGATGCCAGGGACCAAGGCAAAGCAGAGGGCTTGAGTTGGGAGGCACAGCATGGGAGGCATGTCCCTTGGCCTTCCAAGGCCTTTTGTGACAGCACAGGTTGCTATTTTGAAAAGTTAGTCACAGCTCAAGTGTGAAAATGGATTTGTTAGAAAGGGAAACAAAGCCAGTTTTCTAAAAATTATGTCTTTCTTCCCCCAAAGGAAGGATCTGGGATTGGTGGGGCCCAAAGCATATACAATTTGAAGACCTTCCTTTTTAAAAAACAATCCAAAATTAGTTATAAGATAGAATATACTTTTTAGAATGAAAAAAAATCCCAATAAATTGTAATTTTTTAAAACTTGACAAATCCTACAAACATACAAAATTTAGGAAAAAATAATATGTTTTAATTAACTGCCTGCTACATCTCCATAACCCCTTTTATTAATATTTTCTACGTGTTTTTGACTGCGATGAATTTGACTGCCTCTTTTTTCAACACTATTGTTTTTTACATATAGAAAAAAGATAATTCAGTCCTTCCTCTATGTTCACACCTCATTATTAGAAATGTCAGGTACATTTTTAGTATCCCTGTCACCTTTGGGAAGGGAAGTTGGAATGGAAGAAAGAGTGGTCTTACCTGGCTGTGACTAAAATATCTTTTACAGATTGTGCAGAACCCTAAGGGCGCGCGGCCCCACGGCGGGCAGCAGGCCGGGTCAGGCCCGCACGCCCCGGGCGCGCCCACCCGCGGCCCTCGTGCACGCGCAGACCGCCCTCGTGCACGCGCAGACCGCGTCGCCGCGCGCTCGTCGCCAGCACGCGGCCCGCCCGCTGAGTGTGACGCTAGGTGTCCGCTGTTCCATGAGAAAAGCTCTCTCAGGATAAAATGCTCTAAAAATTCCATGTTGGGCAAAATTTTAAAAATGGAACTGAAGCTTGGTGTTTATTATCTACGTAAGTAGATAAGAGTTTCTGGATAAGAGTCCTTGCAGATATCACAGAGACAAGAGCTAGTTCAAAGTGACCTTTAAAACGTTAAGTGGCTGCTTTCCAAACAGCCCAACGGACGTCTCAGATAAAGGGAATATTTCAGATTTGTGGAAGGAGGCATGCGACCGGCAAGTCACCATGCCATTTTAACTGCAGTTTATGTTTTTTGGTGTTGCAAGTGTACACTGCTAAAATTTTTTTAAGAAGCTAAAAAATAATCACTCATTCAACAAAATGTTCGTGGGGTCAAGCAGACGCGCACCGCCGGGTCGAGGCTGGCCGCGCTCGTCCGCGCCCTGGCCGCCCGCGCGCTCCGTGGAGCGGTCCCCCAGGGCGGGCGCCCGCGCAGCGGCACTGCCGTCGCCGCGCTGCCCTCCGCTGGTCTGCGGGCCGCGCGAGCCCCGCCACGGCGGGGACTGGGCTCCCTCTTGGGCGTGAGCCCAGCACCTGGAGCAGCGGGTCGCGGGAGAGGTCATGGGAACGCTGCCCCTGCTAACGTGACCGGGCGGCCACGCAGGTAGGAGGAGGGACAGCTGGAGTGACCGGCAGGCGCAGGCGCGAGGGTCCCTGGTGTGTGCGCGGCGGGGCAGGTCTGGACGCCGGCGGGGAGGGAGGGAAGCGGCGCAGGTGGATGCGGGGCTGTGCAGGGCCCGCGTGTCCAGGGCCCGCGGGGGGCCGCGGCAGGCAGGCGGCTGTGCGTTGCACGAGGGCGCGGCCGCGGGGCGCGTGACTGGGGGTGTTACTTGGGAGCTGCACCGCTGTGGGCGGAGGGGAAAGGATGGGGAGAAGATCTGGCGAGAGCTGAGACCCTGGACTGCAGCAGGCTGGCTGCGGGGAGGTGCTGGCGCTGCTCCTGGCTGCTCCGGCGCGGGGCACGGAGGGCGCGGTGTGGGGCGTCTGGCTGCTGGAGCCCGCGCGCGGGGCACGGAGGGCGCGGTGTGGGGCGTCTGGCTGCTGGAGCCCGGGCGCGGGGCACGGAGGGCGCGGTGTGGGGCGTCTGGCTGCTGGAGCCCGGGCGGGGCACGGAGGGCGCGGTGTGGGGCGTCTGGCTGCTGGAGCCCGCGCGCGGGGCACGGAGGGCGC
>VSMD01077196.1:0-59261 GCA_008750895.1 Mirza zaza | reverse complement strand
AGCTAACAAATATAATATCTGAAATGAAAATTTTACTAGGTGGGTTTCAGTGCAAATTAAATACAAGAAAGCAAAACCAAAATACAAAACAAACCAAAAACAAAAGCAAAAAAAACAAAAAACCACAGTGAAATTAAAGACAGGGAGACAGAACTAGCTAAACTTAAACACAGAAAAAAATGCTAAAAGGTAAATAAAAAGAGCCTTTAGTGATCTGTGGGAAAATATCAAACCACTAAACATACTGCAATTGGAGTTCTGGAAGGAAAGTAAGGAGTTAGCAGAAAAAGTATTTATGGAAATGATATGTAAAATTTTCCAAATTTAATTTTAAAAACCCCACAGAACTAATAAACTCAATAAAATCCACTCAGGATAAAGAAATAAATCTTTCTAAGGCACATCATAATATAATTACTGTAAAACAACTACAAAGATAAAATTTCCAAAACCAGCCAGAAAAAAGAAGTCCCTTACATACAAAGAATACTTAAGAATTACTATTGATTTCTCATCATGAACAGGGCAAATGATAACATAATGGAAAAAATCTATAAAGTGTCAAAATAATAAAATATAGTCTAGAGTATTAGACCAATGAAAATATTCTTAAGGCCTTTAAAAATAAAGAGAAAACAAAAACTTCCTAAAAGAGCAAATAAAGAGTTAGGTGAATTCATTGCCACACACATGATTTTGGATGTGAATTCAGATTTACATAAAGAAATAAGGAGAACTGGAAATGGTAAACATGTGATTAAATATAAAAGGCAATTTTTTTCATTTTTAAATTTAAAAAACTTACTTATGAAACCAAAAAGAATAACAATGAATTGTGTTATACATATGTATATATGTCATATTTATATACATATGTACACATACATTATATGGAGAAATAACACAAAGTTTAAAAAGGGAAAGGTATACTATTGTAAGGTTCTTACATTATATATAAGTGATATACTACTTAGATTGCAATAAGTTAAAGACACATATTATAAATCCTAGAGTAACAACTTAAAAAATAAAACAAAGGTATAGCTAAAAAGTCAACAGAGGAGATAATATACTAAAAATAGTCAATTAAGACAAATGAAGTCAGAAAAAGAGGAAGCAAGGAACAAAGAACAGATGGATAAATAGAAAAAAATAGCAAGATGGTAAATTTAAAAATGGAATGAGCACACCAATTAAAAAGCATAGATTGACAGATTGGATAAAATTGCAAGGCCCAACTAAATACCACCTAAAAATACATACTTTAACTATAAAAACATAGGTCAAAAGTAAAAGGATAGAAAAAGACATATCTCGCAAACAGTAAGAGAGCTATCTTAGTATCAGATAAAGCAGACTAAACGCCAACCTATCTTACCAGAGCCAAAAAGGGGCACTTCATACCGATTGTGATGGCAATTTTGTGTGTTAACTTGATTGGGTTAAGGGATACCCAGATAGATAGTAAAACATTATTGCCGGCTGTGTCTGTGAGGGTGTTTCTGGAAGAGATTAGCATTTAAACCAGTAGGCTGAGTAAAGATCAGCCCTCACCAACGCAGGCAGGGATCTGCCAACCCACTGAGGCTCAGATAGCATAAAAAGGTAGAGGGAGGGGAAATATGCTGTCTTTTCTGGAGTTGGGGCATGCATGTTCTCCTGTCCTCAGACATCAGAGGTCCAGGTTCTCGGGCCTTCAGACTCCAGGACTTACACCAGAAGCCCTTCCTCCCCTAGTTCTCACACCAGCATCCCAGGAATCCTGGGACTAAGAGTTCCACCACTGGTTCTCAGGCCTTTGGACCCAGACTGAATTACACTCCACTTCCCTCATTCTCCGAATTGCAGGTGGCATAGCATGGGACTTCTCAGCCTCCATAATTGTGTGAACTAATTATCATAATAAATCTCCTCTCATGTACCTATCTGTGTCCCATTGGTTCTGTTTCTTTGGAGACCCTGACTAATACACTGATGGAAGGTCAATACGCCAGAAAGACAGACATATGTTAAATGTGTATGGGCCCTGTAACACAACTCAAAAAAATGTGGATCGAAAACTAACAGAAGCAAAAGGAGAAAGAAAAATCCACTATTACGGCTGGAAATTTCAACATTCCTCTCTCTGTAATTGATAGGACAAGTGGAATGAAAATTAGCAATTATGTAGAAGATGGAAACAACATCATCAGCCAATTTCATTTAATTGACACTGAAAAGCACAGCACCCAACACCTAAAAAAATATACGTTCTTTTTAAGTGTGCATGGAATATACCAACAGAGGTCATATACTGGGCTATAGGGTAAGGCTCAATGAATTCAGCGGGACTGAAATCATACAGAGAATGCTCTCTGGCCACAACAGATTAAAAATTAATAACAAAAAATAAAGCTGGAATGTCCTCAAATGTTAGAAATTAACCAGGACATTTCTAAATAGTTTATGGCTCAAAGATGTCGAAAGAGAAATTTAATATTTCTAACTGAATAATAATGATGAAAACAACATGTCAAAATTGATAACTTGCAGATAAAGACACAGTGGGAAATTTACAGCATAAATGCTTATGTTAGAAAATATGAAATGTTTAAATGCAATGATCTAAGCTTCTACCACCTTAAGAATCTGGAAACAGAAGGACAAATAAAACAAAGTGAGGAAAAGGAAGGAAATAAAGGTAAGAGCAGGAACCAAGACAAAAAGACCAATAATTAACCTCCAGTTGGACTAATAAAGAAAAAAGACAGAAAAAACCAAATTGACAGTATCAGAAAGAGGGATCTCACTATAGATCTTACAGACTTTAAAAAAATAAGTGAATATTATAAACCATTTTATGCTAATGATTTTCCAATTCAGAGGCAATAGACAATTTCTGAAAGAAATAAATTAATAAAACCAATGTAAGAAGGTATAGAAAATCTGAAAATTCTTATATCTACTAAAAAGGTTAAATTTTTAATAAATGAAAAAACATCCCAAAATGTGGATCCAAATGGCTGCAATGACATGTCACCAAAGACAACATCCAAGAAAATAAAACTGAAAATATGCATGATAACCCATAACAAAATATTAGCAAATAGCAGCAAGCAAATAAGTATGTAAAAAGATGCTCTACCACATTAGTCATTAGGGAAATACAAATTCAAATCACAATGAAATACCACTATCCACCTAGTAGAATAGATAAAAATAAGAAGACTCACTTTACCAAGTGTTAGTGAGAAGACGGAGAAACTGTAACTTTCATACATTGCTGGTGGGAATGGAAAATGGTACAATCACTTTGGAAAGCAATCGGGCAATTTCTTAAAATGTTCCCCTATCATACAATGGGACACTTTGCAGCTATAAAAAGATTGAACTATTGATACACACAGCAACATTGAGGAATCTGAAAATAATAAAACTGAGTTTAAGAAGCTAGGAAAAAGTACATATAGAATGAGTGTACATACATAAAATTCCAGAAAATGCACACTAATCCATAGTGGCTGAAAGAGGACCAGGGAAAAAGCTGGATTATAAAGGGGTACAAGAAACTTTTTGAGGATGGTAGATATTTTCATTCTATTAGTGATAGTTTCATGGTTATGTACATCCAAGGGCTGTCCGTAAAGTGTCCAGCCATCGTTAATATAATGAGAACAATTTGCATGTCGTAGTACATGGCTGGATACTTTACGGACAGCCCTCGTATATGTCAAAACTTATGTAATCGTGCATTTTATGTACAATTTACTTATATCAATTATACATCAACAAAGCTATTCAAAAGACAAACTAAATATTTCTCCAAAAATATACAAATGGCCAATAAGCACATGAATAAAATTTGTTCAATGCCTTTAGCCACCAGGGAAATAAAAATTAAAACTACCGTAAAATGCTAATATCGTGGTTCCCTGAAAATAAGACCTACCCATAAAATAAGCCCTAGCAGGATTTCTAAGCATTTGCACAATATAAGCCCTACCCCAAAAATAAGACCTAGTGATGGACGTGGCTATGCAGCGCATCTGCACGACCCATGCATTTCATCGAGGAGTGGGAAAGAAGACAAGCAGCCCTTCTCATCTGCTCCATGAGAGCTCTAGTGCTTGACATGAGAGATTGGGGCCAATGGTTCTAGAGGAAATAGAGTCGCAAGAAATCCAGGATGGAATTCGGGGTTAGGAGAGTTATGATGATGTTCCAGAAGAAGACGACTTAACTATATTTGAATAAATGTAGATTGTTGTACCGTACTTAAAAAAAAATAACACATCCCCTGAAAATAAGCCCTACTGTGTCTTCTTGAGGAAAAATAAATATAAGACCCTGTCTAATTTTCGGGGAAACAGTATGCTCTCACTATAATGCTTAACATTTAAAAAAGTGGCAATTGCAAACCTTGTCCAACACCTGGAGCAACAGGAACGCTCAAACACTGCTGGTGATGGTGTAACCACTTTGAAGAATAGTTTGGCAATTTCTTATAATACTAAACAAACTCTAACCACATGACCCAGCGATTCTATTCCTAGTATTTACCCAGGGGAAATCAAAGCCTGTGTTCACAAAAAGCTTTGGAAAACAATGTTCACAGTAGCTCCTTTCATAATAGAAACTGGAAACAATGTAAATATCTGTCATCAAGTAAATGAACAAACAAATCTTGGTATATTTACACAATGGAGTACTATGCAGTGATAAAAGGAAGGGGCTACTAGTACACGCTACACCACGGATGAATCACAATTCTTGTGATTTTGCTAAGTGAAAGAAATCAGACAAAAAAGAACACATACAAGCTGGGCGCGGTGGCTCACGCCTATAATCCTAGCGCTCTGGGAGGCCAAGGTGGGCAGATCGTTTGAGCTCAGGAGTTCGAAACCAGCCTGAGCAAGAGTGAGACCCAGTCTCTACTAAAAAAAAAAAAATAGAAATTAGTTGGCCAACTAAAAATATATAGAAAAAATTAGCCGGGCATAGTGGCGCAGTGCCTGTAGTCCCAGCTACTTGGGAGGCTGAGGCAGGAGGATCGCTCGAGCCCAGGAGTTTGAGGTTGCTGTGAGCTAGGCTGATGCCACAGCAATCTAGCCCAGGCAATGGAGACTCTGTCTCAAATGAAAAAAAAAAACCACATAAAATATAAATCCATTTATATGAAGTTTATCCTTATACAAGGATAAACCAGTGTATAGTGATCAAGTCAGTATGGATATCACACTGTGAATATACCACTGAATTGTTCACATAGACATTGATAATTATATGTTATGTGAATTTCACCTCAGTTAAAAATCAGTGTTGATCACTGGGGAGAGTCACTACAAATGGGCACAGAGTAATCTTTTGGGGTGACTGAAATGTTCTATACCTTCATTGTAGTGGTGATTAATGGGAGAATACATGTGTTACAACTCCTTGAATTATTCTTTAAAATAGATGCATTGTATTTCATGTAAGTTATGTCCCAGTAAAGTTGATTTAAAAATACATTTCTTCAACTTCACTTGCAACTATGGCTACTTAAATGTCTCTTTTGGGTAATGAGAGATAAGCAGAAGTTAGTGGGTGGGGCTTCTAGGATATCTCTTTAACAAGAGACAGCTGGGGTAGTGGGGATTTTGTGGCTTTGTCTTTCTTCAGCTTCATGCAAATGAGATCACTGAAGTTGATTTTATCAAGAGTTTCCCAAGCTCTCTGACTACTGGTTGAGTTTAGTTTAGCCCATAAGGATTCCCAACAGGAGACAAGAGTAAGGATGGGAGATATTTATTACCTCAGGCTCTTTCCTGCAAGATCTTCTGTTGGCTTTGTTTCTTAACAGAAGATGGGGGCTTCTCTCAAAGCAGAGGATTCAATAAAACTTCCTCTTTTCTAAGTTTCAGTAATGTCTTCTCCCTCCTTGATCCTAAGGGGCCAAGGCTAACAGTGTAGCCCTCAGTTACTGCACTATGTTTTTTAACTGAAGAGTAACAAGTGTACAGAAAGTGCCTAGGCTGGTGATTTTTTTTTTCACCCTTGTAACCACCACCCACCTAGACCAAGAAATAAAACCAACACTTGGGAAATCTCTTTGGACTCTAGCCCCAGTCATTACCCCTAATCCCCAAAGGCAATCACTATCCTGACTTCTGATACTTTGTTTTTGAAATGTATACAAATGGAGCATCACAATATATTTTCATTGTTTTAAGTAATCTCTTGTATAAATATCCTACAATTTACTTGGTTATTCTATTTTTGATGGACATGGAGTTGTTTTCATTTAGGGCTATTGTGTACTGTGCTACTATGAGCATTCTTATACATGTCGTTTGGTGAGCATAGATAAGCATTTCTTTCAGATACATGCCTAGTAGAATAGCTGGGCATACCGTTCAGTGGACTCGCCAAAGAGCTTTCCAAAGTGCTTGTAATAATTTATACTCTCACCAGTAGCATATGAGATTTCAGTATCACAACACACCCAACATCCCTTGGAATTTTTTGTACTTTTAATTCTAGCCATTCTGGTTGGTATGTAGTGGTATTCCATCATGGCTTTAATGCACATTTCCCTGATAAATAACAGGATTGAGTACCTCTTCATGTACTTCTTCTCTTTTGTGAAGTGCCTATCAAGTTTTTTTTCCTAATTTTCTATCCAGTTGTCAGAATTTTTCTTATTGGTAGTTCTATTCTTTCCCCAAAATAGATTTCAAATTTTCCCAGCGACACTTATTGAAAAGACCACCTTTCCTCCACTGCTCTGCAGTGTCACCTTTTCACAGGCTGGAAACCCATATCAGCGTGGGTTTGTTTCTGGTCTCCATTATATTCTACTCATCTATTTGTTTATCCTGCACCTAACACCCAACATCTTAAATTATTGAAGCTTTATAAGAAGTCTTGGTAAGTGGTGTTATAGACTGAATTGTGTCCCCTTGTAAAATCATACATGGAAGCTCTCACCCCCCCAGTGTGATGGTATTTGGAGACATGGCCTTTAAGGAGGTAATTAAGGTTGAATAATAAGGTCATAATGGTGAGGTCCTAATCCAAAAGGCCTGGTATCCTTATAAGAAGAGGAAAAGACACCCAGAATAAACACACGTAGAGGAAAGGCCACATGAGGACATGGTGGGTAGGTGGCAGTCTGCAAGCCAAGAAGGGAGGCTTCACCAGAAACCAACCCTGCTGGCACCTTAATCTAGAACTTCCAGCCTCCAAAACTATGAGAAAATAAATTTCTATGGTTCAAGCCACCTAGTCTCTGGTATTCTGTTATGGCAGCCCTAGCATACTGGTTAGGTTACATTATAATTAATATATATATTATTATATATATATTGTAATAATAATTAATAAGTGGTTAATTCTTCAAATTGTGTTGGTGGTTTTTTGTCCTTTAAATTTATTTATAAATGTAGAATCAGCTTTTATTTCTTTTCTTTTCTTTTGTTTTTTACAAAAACAATTCTGGAATTTTGATTAGGATTGCATTTCTCTGTAGATCAATGTGGGAAAGAATTGACTGCTTTACAATATTGAGTTTCCAATGTGTGAACATGATATATACCTCCAGTTATTTAAGTCTTCTTTATTTCTTATTAATTAAGGTTTTATTTATTTATTTATTTTGGTGTTGATGTTCTGAGCATCTTTACTTGGATTTATTCCTAAGTATTTGGTGTTACTGTTGCTATTATAAATGGTATAATAAAAAAAAAATCATTCTAAATGTTTGTT
Organism: Mirza zaza; assembly: GCA_008750895.1. Lineage (NCBI taxonomy): Eukaryota > Metazoa > Chordata > Mammalia > Primates > Cheirogaleidae > Mirza > Mirza zaza. Next base: position 51,536 of record VSMD01077196.1, on the reverse strand, counting down.
CTTATCACTGGAAGATACAAATTCATATTCATGTAACACATTAACTAGTTATCTAAACACTTTGCAAAATTACCTGTTTAACACTTTGTCTATAAATGCCTTCATATTTTTTGATAAAAATGTTAAAAAGTTCCCTTCTATGTGTAGTTTGTTGACCGATATTTATCATGCATATTTATAATTTTTTACAAACCTAGCCATAGAATCTGCTTTTAGTTTTTAGTCCATTTACAATTAATGTACCTACCATATGATTATTTGCATTCTATTTTTCCACTTGTTCTATATTTCTCATTCTCTCCCTTTTGTTTTCTGTCTTTTAGGTTGGTAATGTATTTTTAATTTTCAAAATTTCCCCTCTATTAGCCTGTTACTTATGCATTATTTTACCACTTAAAACTAATGGTTGCACTAGAAATTATAGCATAAATGTATTCATTATTAGAGTCTAATTTACATTAGCCATCTTACTACTTCCCCCAAAAGTAAAGAATTTAATTACTTTGACTCTCTTAATCTCTTCCTTCTGCCAGTGTTATTTTTGACTTATATTTTAAACTTTACATGGTTACTGTTTTGTTAATTCTTTTCCATCAATATTCAATACTTTTTATTGTTCACTCATTTCTGTATTTTAAATACATGTCTGCTTATAATAAATTATCTCAGATTTTATTCATTTGAAAATATCTTTATTTTACCTTTATTTTAAAGATTATTTTTATTAGAAATAGAATTCTACAATGGCAGTTAGCTGTTTTCAGTGTTTTAAAGAGGTCAATCCATTGTCTTGTGGGTTCCATAATCTCATTAAAAATTTAACCATCAAATTGTTTTTCTTTTAATGGTAGTACATGATTGTCTCTGTTTTTAAGATTTTGTTTTTGTTTTTAGCAGTTCTACTATGATGTGCCTAGGTATGATTTTTTTTTAAAATTTACCTTGTTGGGAATAATAACACTTCTTAAATCTGTAACTCAATGGCTTTCATAAATTTTAGAAAAATCTCAGCGAGTATCTCCTTAAATATTGATACTGATCCTTACCTCTCTCTCATACTTCTTGGACTTCAATTAAAAATATGTTAGACCTTTTCACTACATCCCATATATCTTTTAGGCTCTTTTCTTATTTCCTATCCTTTTTACTTATTGCTTCAATCTGAATATTTATTGACCTGACTTTCTGGTCAGTAATCTCTACTTCCATAGCACAGCAGCTGTTAAATCCATTGATTGAATTCTTAATTTGAGTTATCAGATGTTTTTATTCTCTTAACCTAAGGTTTTTAATCTGTTGCTGCTATGACATGGCCTCAGAATTTACCTTTCCTTCTGCTTATCCCTACCCATCTTTCTTATTTGATGTTATTCTTATAACATCTGTGCCTGATGGTTCAAAAAGTGTGGGTTTGGCTAGATTTGATAGAGCTACAGTGTCCCTAGAAGTTTTCTCTTATTTGTGTTCCCCTAGAAAAGAGCTATTATGTTGCCTGGTTAGAGTAATTAGACATTGTTTGCATACCAGACACTTCTCTGCCAGCCTTGGAGGGCATCACTGATTCAGCTGCCTGCTATTTAAAAGTGGGCAGATCATCACTGGTATCAGCGCCCCAACAATGCAGGGTCTTGTCCTTCCTACAGCAGCTCAGCGATTAGTCATCGAGTTGACTTGGGCTGGATCAATTCTGGTCAAGAGTGTACAACCCTACATCAGTGAGAGGGAGTTTCCCGATACTGGGCCATACCCCAAGCTCCCCTTACCTACACAAAAGAAGTTATTTTCTGAAATTCCTGGAGGGTGGAGGTCTAGAGGGGTGGAAGCTAGGAGAAAGGGTTCAGCTTATTCACTCAGTAACACTACAGTCCCCTGTTTTCACTTTTAACTCTGGCTGCTTCAGTCCTTCTTGCTGGTCCTTCATCAGCCCAACTCATAAATATTGGAGGAGTCTCAGGGGTTGGTCCTGGCCTTCCTTCTGTCTCCAATTTCTACTTTTTCTCTTAATAATCACCCAGGCTCATGGCTTTAAATACCATCTATACCTCTAATTCTGTCCCCTTCCCAGTATTCTAGACTCAGATGTCTAATGACCTATTTGATGTCACTTCATGGATCTATGGTACACAGCTCTAAGTGAGTCTTACTCAAGTAGAACTCTGATACCCCTGTATAAAGGCCTCCTGAACACCAATTCTCATGTAGCAATCCAACAGTTGCCAACATATTATTCTGTCCCTATTTTATTGTAGTAGTTTTAGGTGTTAGATATTTTGTTATATTTACTTTTTTGAGTACATCTCCTCTCATTGGAACATAAGTTTCATTGGAACAGAGGTGTGTCTATCTTGCTTGCTACCTTATGACCAGTATTCATAACGTGGTACAGACCATAGTAATAGATATTGAATGACTATTTGTAGAGTATCTATGAGAAGATATTCATAGCTACACTGTCCCTCTCTTTGCTTAGACGACTTCTGCTTGGAATGGGATTGGGTTGGGAGGTATTGTTTCATCCTCAATTTCTGCTGTCTGTAAGTCTACATAGCAAATCAACCTTTCACCATGGGGATGCCACTCATATGCCTCCCATTGACGCCATCCTTCAACATATCCAATTTATTCTCAAACCTATAAACTCTATCCTCCAAAATAATTGTTCTAAAATCCATTCTATTCTTTCCACCATCTCTGCTGCCACCCTAATCCAAGCCTCTGTCCTCTCTATCAATTATGATAGCTTCCTACTTGTATCCCTGCCTCCTACTCTAGTTTCCCTATAATTCATTCTCCATACAGCAGCCATATATTTTAAAATCAAAGCATATTATATCCTTGACTTGCTTTAAATCTCCAAAGTTTTCTGTTATACTCAGAATAAAATCAAGCTCCTCATCATGACCTATAAAGCCATACATAGTCTGGTCCCTGCTTTGCTGTATGACTGTGGCTTCATCATTCTTCCTCTTGCTAACTAAACTGCAGCCACTCTGCCCTGATTTCTCTTATGTTAACACAGTAAGCTCATTACAAACTCACATCCTTCGTGTCTCCAGCTTCCTGGACTGCCCTATGCAATGGCCGCCCAATCTTTCATTATCACACTGTCCTGCATTATTTTTTTTTCACAATTCTTATAGCTAATGAACCAAATTTCACTAAAACCTTTTTCTTTTTATTGTCTATTTTATTCATTACCATTTTGCCAGCATCTAAAACAATCTATGACACATAGTAGCTATTCATTATTTATTTGTAGAATATATAAGGGAATGGCAATTGAAGGGCCTTAGTTAGTTTCAATCTCTCCCACCACTGCTCTTCTAAATGTCATTTCTTAGGAATGAGTCCTCCTTGTTTATTTTTTATTTTAAAGGAAATAGAGTAAATAAAGTTTAAAATTCATACATTTTTCCTTTGTTTATACTCCCTTTCTTCTTACAGAACTATTACCAATTTCTTGTAATAATAATGATTTAACATATATTGATCTCATATTCATGCCAGCCAATGTGTTGGATTATCTCATTTATTTCTCACATCAACACTCCGAATTAAATCCTATTGTAATCCATACCTTATGGATGAGATATCTAAGGTTTAGAATGTTTCCATTAATTTCTCAAGGCCAAAAAGCTAACAAAATATTCCATGTTACTATCTCAAATGAACTTCAGGAACCAAGGAACCACCAGGTATGATAAGGAAGACTTTGGATGACTGTAACTTGTTTTTAAACAAACCCCTTGGTAATCAATAATGGCAGGGAGAGGGAGGGACACAGTGAAGGAGGCAAGAGAAAAAGAGGAAAAAGAGCAAGCATACTTCCTACCACCATGATCAGATAAAACTTTAGTAGTGGCAAACTCTGAACTCAGCTCATTTAATATCATTCCTGGAAGAAAGGACAAACCAAAGTCGGGTAATTCTCTGTGAATCTCTTTCTCTTCTGTTAGAACAACTCTCTAATTAATAAATTCTCAAAGCTTTGAGCTCAGGAAAATCAGAAAGACTGATTTTACTTCGCTAATTAATCTTCAGGCTTAGCTTGACCAAGAAATAGACTTTCTGGCAACACTTCTGCGAGTGGCAGTAAGTAAATGATTTATTAGAAAGCCATTTACATACTGCCAAAAAGTTAAGTTTGACATAGGAGAGAATAGGAACAGAGAAAAATAGTTAAGAAAAGTCTTAGGAAGATAAAAGTCCTCACGGACCTGGAGAATGTCTTTATAGAACCTCAAATGTCTTGATGAAAACTGAAGAAACAAGAATAGTTTGATATTAAGATAATTCATTAAAATTTTTATTTCTACCTGGTTATTTGGTACCATGAAGATATAACAGTGCTGAATCACTTCGTGAAGTGTTTTAATAATTATTGCTTCTGCCCAGCGGATTTTCTTAGAATTTTAGTTTTCTATATTAACATTTTAGGGGATAAAATGTGGTTAATTTTATGCATTTGGAGGATCAATCCTGTTCTTAAAATCCATTCAATACAGTCATAATATTAGGAAGCTTTTTTTTTTTTTTAGAATCAGTAACAATTTGGTGATAGCGTACTTTATGTCTAGTGAGTGGTAGATGCAATGGAGAGTACGTATTAGAAAGAACATCAGCAAATATCATCAAGCAATTTGCTAACCACACTGTGAATTACTCATTAAATTCCATATCGACCCTATTAAAGTATTATTGTGACTCCGTTTTATAGAGGGGCAAACCACATGCCAGTAAGGTTAAATAACTTCACCCAAGTTACAATGCGGTAGAGCCGGGTGAACCCAGGCAGTCTAACTTGAGAGCCTGACCATGCCAGCACACGACTCTTCAAGGAGCCTACCATTTCTTCAGGACAAAGATATCCATGTTTGCCTAAAGCAGGTAAATGACAATAACGGGGCTGTGGGATCGATGGTCTAAAAGAGACTATGCCTTGAGCTCATTTAGGTAGCCAGCATGAAAATCAGGCAGGACTAAAGACAAAGTGACTTCTGACATCACAACCCAAGAGGAAACTGAGCTCGATGTGAGTAAACTATTAGACAAGCAAGTAGGATGGACACTTCTCCTTGAATCTGGGAGACAGATACACATGTATATATGTATATATGTGTGAATGCATATATGTTTGAATACATATTTATGTGTTCAGGTTCTTTGGCCTCTAACACATCCATTTTGGTGCTGGATGAGAGTTTATATTGGGTTGTGTGTGTGTGTGTGTGTGTACACGTATGTGCTGAGTGAGAGAGGAGCCGCTGTGTGTCACGGGAAATGTCCATGGGTGCCATCTGCACTGAGAGCCACCAGTACCTTACGAGTAGTGTGAGGAGGGATGAGTCAGGCTGGGAACAGCATTTCCTGACGGCCCACTCACAGACGCCTCGCCAGAAGGGTTATTTATTGTCTAGGTTCTAATCTTCAGATTCACGTGAAAGGAGGATATTGCGAAGGCTGGTAATGAGGTGCTTTTTATAAGAATTAGAGAGATTAATTACAAGACTCTAATCTCCTGAAGGCAGGGACTCTGTTCCATTCACTGTTGTATACCAGCATCTAACACGCTGCCTGGCATCAAGTCAAGGCCTAATAAACATTTGTTGAGGGGATAAGAAATGAATGCAATACTTAGTATTTACTGGATCAGGTCCTGTCAGAGAGTCACTGCTTTCCTGGGTCACTGAGAAGCTGGCAACTCAGATTGTGCTACGGGATATTTTTAGACCCGAGGTTCTTTGACCCATTAGCAAACCTACTCCCGGGTATATTTTTAGGGGTGTGTAGAGACATAATTCAGTCAACAAGTATGTTTTGAGCTCCATTATTTGAACACTCTCAGAGGGAATTAGGGATGGTTTATTGAACAAACTAGGTCCTTGTTCCCATTCTTACAGGTTTAGCAGAAAAACAGACAAATACGCAACATGACTCGCGGTGATAAATGCTAGGAAAAAGCAGGGGAAGGAGAAAAGAGAGGGATGGAGGAACACTAGAGTACAGCCCAAATTATCTCCCCTGGGGAAAGCATTCTCCAGAGCCTAGACCCAATTTAATGAGGATTTTATGAGGCCTGCCTCTATTAAATTACATCGAAAAATTTTCAAGGATTACAATGACACCCAAATCATAAAGCTTTTAGGGCACTATTTTCTACTTTATGTTTAGAAATCTGTTCAGTGAGTGCTGGATGGGATAAAAGGAGGATGGCAACAATGATCAAGAGAGTGAACTTCTAGAGGAAATGATGAAGGGATTTTAACAGCCAACAAGCTTTGCGTACTTACCATGTGCTGGTAAGCACATTATGTTCGCTATCCTAATTTATCACCAGAAGAGTCCCATGAAATAAGACTATTCCTGTCCCCCTCTCACGGCAAACAAGGCATAGTTAAGATTCAGTAAATGGCTGAAAGTCACTCAGCTACTAGGTAGAAACTCTAGGATCAGGTCCAGGCAGTCTGACGCTAGGGCCAGATTGTTGCCTCACAGAATTAAGTGCATTGCCTCCAGAATCCAAGTTTTTTAAATTACTAAGATCCACTGCTCCTTTAAAACATATAATTAGGAATAAGAATAAGGGATTAAATAGTTGAGAGGATTTAAAAGATTTTTAAACAAAGCTGCAAACCCTTCCACAAAAGAATACATTATGACACACAGAGCTCTGCACTCCTTGCATGCTACGTCACACTGCTCCAACCCCCAGGCCTTTGTGCTCCCAGGCCCTCTGTCTGGGATGCCATTTCCTGGGGTGCCATTCCCTGGGGTGCCATTCCCTGGGTTCTTGGCCTGGCTGGCTCCTTCCCAGCAGTCAAGCCTCAGCTCAACTGTGCCTCTTCAGACAGGCCTTCCCTGGCCACCATGTCATCCCTCTATTGTGTGTATACTATTTTTATTTTCTTCCCGGTCCTTGTTACTATTTAATGTTTCCTGTGTCTGTTTCTCCCACAAGTATCCAAGCGTCATGAGGCCAGGGGCAGTGGCTGCTTTGTTGATTGAAATGTCCCCAGAGCCTGACCTCTGCCTGGTACATCACATTTGAATGAACTGATGCTATCCCTGGAGTCTGCAGACTCAGGTCCCAGGGGCTTTACTTCTACGAAGGATCACGTGTCTGCCCAACATTCTGTGCAGAATTGGAGCACAAGGTGGGAAAAGAGAGATCAGCAACTGGGGTCTGAGAAACACTTGCCCAGTGAGATGTGACTGCTCGGAAGGCTACCAAGGAGCCCAGCTACAAAGCCTATGTGCAGAAGGGTCAGTTTGGAGGGAATTTCTGCAGTTAAGCATATGCAAGGTCATCATCATTTCAATTTCAGCTGAACCTCCTTGTTCATGTCTTGTTTTATTGTAGTTCCCACCTTAATTTGGATCTAATGTTTGTCCTGATGTATCAACTGTTTCCCCCAACCAGAATGTAAGGTCTGTGAGAGCAGAGATCCATCTGTCCTTTATAATACTATATACTCGGTGCCTAGAAGCATGCACAACACATAGTAGGTGCTCAAGTAATATTTAATAAATGGGCCAACACTAAACTCTGTCTCCAGACAAAGGCAGGTGGGAGAGCAGAATGCAGCAAACATTTATGGAGTCTCTGCTAAGTCCCAGGCACTGTTCCAGAGGCTTTCACATACCTTATTTCATTTGCTTCCCCTGTTAAGTTGCAAGCTTTGAAAGCCAAAAATGTATGGAGTGGAAGATGCCTTTCTTCTTCCATGTCATAAAATCAGGTCTTGCTGGGCAAGGGGTTCTTTCAATGAACGTCGGGTATTGCTGGGCACCTCAAACTTTAATCAATTCGCTGAGGTCTGTGCTATGACCTGATAATGCTGTATGAAATAAATAATTTTGTGTTGCTAGAGCATCTCTGAGGATCAATAAAGAATCGCAACTATAGCCTTGGCCACTGCTTTACCTATACGATCATTTTCATTTATCATCTCAGCTTGAATTTATCTGAATCAGAGCTAAAAATACAATTTCCCAACAGAAGACTAGAAACGACTGCAAATGAAGTGAATGTGGAGGAGGTTGTTCCCAGCAGATAGAGCAAGCTCAGCCTGGGTCAGTTGGACAGGGAAAAGTGTGAGTTGGCACAATGTCATGTTTGAGATTGGAGTAGGAGAAATTGTAGGAAGACCAGTTCAGATGATATCTGTGCCATCTCCCCAGCCCTGAGCTCTAAACAGTCAGGGTTGGGCCCTGACTTAGTGATGTTTCAGAGGTACAATGTGGGGAAACGTGTAATATACACCCTGGCCCTGGATTACCTTGTTAGACACCCAATGTGAGGAAGGTAGCACTTAAGAGAACATTCTTGAAGGCTTAATAACAGATAAGAGTGTTTTCAGCTGATTCTGTGTATAAATAGAGCCAATTTCAAGGAAAGATGAGATTCCTTTCAAAAACCCGTAAAATAATGGCCATTACACACGCCTTGCTCAGCCATTTGAAAGTACCTTGAAGCTAGTTCTCTCCTGGGGGCTTAGCAAGACACGAAGGGAAGTCTACGCTTTACAGTGTATCCTTGAGGGTTTTTCCCCATCTAAGAAGATTTACCACTCATGTCAGCCAATTGTTCTAAGGCAGCCACCCCCAACCTTTTTGGCACCAGGGACCGGTTTCTCGGAAGACAGTTTTCCTACGGCCAGGTTGGGTGGGGGTGGAAGGCGTGGGGCTGAGGCCGTGATGTGAGAGTCAAGGTATTCACAGGACCACCAGGGACAGGCAAGCCACTTTCCACGCAAGTACAGAGGCCAAAACACCACAGTGACGTCCACAGACTGGGTTTCAGTCCCAGCTGTTTACACTAACGAGCTGTGTGGTTTTGGGAAGTTCTCTTAATCACTCTGCAAGACGATGAGTGAGGTCTACAAAAGGGCTTCGATGTCTCTTCCAACGCTGCTGTCCGGTTCAATGAGAATTGCCAAGGCGCAGTGGATGCCCTCCCTACTCACAGGCTGCAGCGGCCATTCAGAAAACTGCACTGTGCACAGTTCAAGGAAGAAATTAGCGTTGCCCTTTTGCTCTGAGTTGACCTCTGAGGCCCTTCCTTTAGCAGGTGTGCAGCCGTGCGTGCTCCAGTGGAGACTGAGAGATCAGGACATTCCAAGCAGCACACCTGACCTCTCTTCTCCACCATCTTCGCTCCCTGCAGCTAAGCCTAGAGGATTTGCACCCCGGACTAGACATGGAGGGAGGAAAGAAACCATGCACACTTCAGGGGTGTCACTCTTTTTTTTTTTTTCACTTTGTCATCCAAGGATATTGTTTCTTAAAAGTATTGCACTTGGGGTTCCCTCCATAAAAGGTACTGGGGTACTTCTTGAAAATGGAAATTCTTGGCCTTTGATCAGGATTTATTGATTCAGCATTTGGGGGCATGTGTGAGTCCTCAAATCTGCATTTTAAACAAAGCACTGTAGGTAATTCTTTTATGTCTGCTAGCTAATCTTTGGAATCTGCTATCCCACAAGAAGGGAGACAAAAAAACTCTAGGTGGAGTGATAACTCCACTTGCCTCCTGCTGCTACTAACCATGATGACTGTTAATTCATTTATTTAACAAAGATATATTAGTATCACCCACTTCCTACATGCAGAGGTAACGATGAGCAAAAGCACAGAGTACCTGCTCTCATGGAGCTTACAGTCTAGCAAAGGGAAACGAATGATAAATATATGCCATGTCAAGCAGTAAGAAAATCTCCAGAGTAGGATGACAGGGGAGTGACAGGGAGGTGATAGGGTGGGCAGGAAGGATGACCTTGTGCAAAGACATAAAAGATGGGAGGGAAAGAAGCCTGTGGCGAGGGAAGCACATCCCAGGCACAGGCAGCAAGGAGTGCAAAGGCCCTGGAGAGAGAACACGCCTGGCATGTTTGGGGAATAGCAAGGAGGCCAGGGGGGCTGGAAGAGAAGAGTCAGGGGAGATAAGAGGGTACGGATCACCTAGGGGCCTTACAGGCTATGGAAGGACTCAGATTTTCAGAGTAAAATGGAAAGCCATTGGCAGGGCTCTGGTTTGAACATTTACCCAATTTGACTACCTAGTATCTTGCAGCTTGTTTGCTTTATTTCTAGGTTGCCAACTATACTAGATAGCCTGGATTGGTGGAAGTGGAGCAATGATTTGTGGTCATATTATATTATCCCCCTATTCTTATTCCAATCTGTTGTCCTTTGTTTATGCTGTGACTTCCTGTTCCTGCCTGACCTCCTGAGAGCTACCTATGATAGGTATTTGGCTTGCCAATTGGAGCAAAGAGTAAAGAAGCATTATAGGACCATGAAAAGAGGGATTATCAATTAAGGGAGACATGGCTTCCTAACCTTCACTTATAAGGCTGCCTTTTGGTCCACTCTCCCTCTAGAGGGTCACCTTGCTGTTTATATATGAATATACATAGCTGAGCATACGTACAGTTCTATCTAGAGGCTTTGACGCAGCAGCTATATCTTGCTGAATAAACATGACATGAAAACATTCTTTGTGGTTCTGTCCTAAGACAGCCTTTCTTCTTCTTCCAAATATCATGCTTTGCAAGTGCTGTGTCTGGAGGAGCAAACTCGCTCCTATGCCTGGAATGTTTACTGCCTCTTCCAAACAGACCATAGTGTGTTCCTGCCATTGCTCATTGAGAATAAAAATTTTGTTGTCTGTATGTCAAGACAATGGACAGGTTTTCATGTTCATAAGACTGTTCTATTCAGATATAATCACAAACAGACATTCAGGAATTTGGGGCATACACAGAGCCATCTACAAGTCTACTGCAATGCTACAGTAAGGACTGTTTTTAGAGACCACGTATTTTTGTTTATGTGTCCCTCTCCCTAAAATACAGTCATGTGGCTGAGTGCAGTGGCTCACACCTGTAATCCCAGAATTTTGGGAGTCTGAGGTAGGAGAATTACTTGAGGCCAGGAGTTCAAGACCAGCCTAGAAAACAGTAAGACCACATTTCTACAAAAAAAGATAAAAAGTTTAGCTGGGCATGGTGGTATTGCCTGTAGTCCCAGCTACTTGGGAGGCTGAGGCAGGAGGATCACTTGAGCCCAGGAGTTCTAGGCTGCACTGAGCTATGATCATACCACTGCACTCCAGCCTTGGTAACAGAATGAGACCCCATCTCAAAAACAAAACAAAACAAAAAAACAGTCATATACCGCATAATGACATTTTGGTCAATGATGGACAGCACATATGATAGTGGTCCTATAAGATTTTCATGCCATATTTTTACTGCACCTTTTCTATATTTAGATACACGAATATGTACCATTGTGTCACAACTGCCTACAGTATTCAGGACAGTAACATGCTGTGCAGGTTTGCAGCCTACGAGCAACAGGCTGTACCATATAGCCCAGGTGGGTAGTAGGCTGTACCATCCAGGTTTGTGGAAGTGCACTCTGTGATGTTCACGCAATGTCGAGATCACCTAATGTCACATTTCTCAGAATGTATCCCTGTCATTAAACAACGCATGACTGTATGCCCATCCACTCTTAGCCCCCCTAATCTAGTCTCACAGCAGTCAGAAAAATCTTCTCAAATCACAATATGGTATGAAAAATACGATCAATTTTTTTCCAAAATTTATACCCTTCAATAATTTCGAGCTGCTCTTCGGTTTAAGATGAAACTCGATAATTTACATTGTGGAGTCACGCAGGGTTACGTCTCTCTATGGCCTCATTTTCCACTGTGCCCCTTCTTGGTATCTGTGCCCCATTCACACTGGCTTTTCTCCAGGATCTTGCATCCACTGTGGCCTGCTGGAGACTAGACCTTGGAAACATACTCTCCTTCACCTGAAAAATACTCTTTCTTGTTCTGCCTAGTTAAGCTCTATTCATCCTTCAGGTCTCAGCTCAAGAGACACTTCCTTAGGGAAGCCATCCTGACCTTCCTGTGCATAGCAAAACTCCATTAGACCTTGTTCTAATGCCATATCCTCTCCATTGCAGCATTTGTCACAGTGCACATTCATCTATTAGATTAATTTGTCTTCCATGCCTGCAGGAACCACATCTATTTTTACCACCTGTGAACCCATCACCCAGCTGATATCTGACACATAATAGAGCTGTTCTTTATGTCTGTGTGTATTTTTTTGAATAAATGAATAAATAACTTCTCTTGCAAGGAGGTTCACTGACTCCTGAACTTGCTTCTAAAATTTTCCCAAAAGTGTCACTCCATGTATCAACAATAAGATCCAGAGCAGGGTTTCATATGCATCTTTGAAGTCATTCGTTTATTTGCCTCCTGTTTGCTTTTCCTACTAACTGTGCTTTTGCGGACACTTGTGAAGATAAAGGCCTTGGCCCTTTCAGCCCATCTTTTCTCCCAGCTCAATCTGCCAGTGAAGAAACCATGACTCAGAAAACTAATGGGCCAGTCTCTCTAACGATGGCAATGATTTCACTGCCGGTGATTTTTCTATTAGATTTATAAAATTGAGTCAAAATGAAGCAATTGCCTTGGGGCACAAGTACCAAAGACAAAAAAATGGATCCTGAAACACAAATCAAAACAGCATTGACCAGTGTATGTTGTAGGCAAACATGAGTAAAGGTGATTGTAGGTTGAAAGAATCAAAAAAATAGAAACAGGAGCTTTTCTTGATGGGAACACAGTGAAATGGGAGGAACCCAGCATTTGCAATGGGATAAGCTTGGTGTCACCACTGGTAAGTCCTGGACAAAGACACTGTCAGGACCCTGACAGTGTACATACAGTGACCCTGTATGTACAGGAACCCTCTACTAGGTGGCTACCAGGCACGTTCCATTCAATGTCTTTAATACTTATAATAAGCATGAAAAGGAAGCATATTACTTCCATTTTAAAGTTGAAAAAAAAAACCCCAGATATTCAGAAGATAAATAACTTTAAGTTACAATTGCAGCTGTCATTTATCTGACTCCAAAGCCAAAGGCATTTTTCACTAACAATTTCATCTCAACAGTCCTCCCTCACTTTTTCCACCTATGAAGTGTGGCTAATACCAGGTAGCATTGCTGTAATTATCTCCACATGCACAAGGACAGTGCCTGGTGCCCATTTGGTTTCCATTAAACATTAATTCCTGTCCTCCCTATTTCCTATCAGCTGCTGAGTTCCTTATGGATCTTATTAGGAACTCCCAAACGTGGGTTACCATTCCCAACTTCTGATTTAATAGGGAAGATTCAAGAGGGGGACAGACTTCACAAAGCACATAATCACTTACTCTGGCACCAACATCACCAGGTTTTATTATATTCCCATTTGACTCTGAGCCACATCAGGATTAACCAATTTCCCAAGGGACATCAATGTCAGAAGAGGACTAGAATCTAAGTGTCTCTGGACTACAGGCCTCGGGTTCTTCCCACAACCATATCATATCAAAGTACACAGGCCAAGAGCTGATTTCTGAGGCCTCTACTAAAATGCAGAGTATTAATAACAACAGCTAACTTTTACTGAGCTCTTAATTTGCACTGGCTACCATACTATATACATGGCATGAATTATCACATTTACCCACCAAAGCAACTCTTTGATATATGCATAACTTTTCCCCTTTCACAGATGGCAAAATTAAAGCCCAAGAAATTAAATGACTTTCTGCATATTAGGTACATGATTTAGCCAATACCTGAATATGGGCTCCTGAAGCAAATTCACAGCTACCTGGAAGCAAACAAATGCTCAGCAGAGTTCCATTGAATGCCTAAGTGGATGACAGTGACCTTGATTCTTCTCAGGACAGCCACTTTTCTGGCAGACATCAGAGGCCTTGACCCAAAGCAACCTTTTCTCAGCTGCAGGATTTACTCTGTCATTTCAGAAGAATGCAGATGATCAATCTTGTTCTCCCAGAACCCTTCCCTTGAGCTTTTAGCACATTCCTCTACCCTAACTCTTGTTAAGTTCCCACCTCCGACTGCACGTAAGATTCACCTGGGGAAGCTTCAAAACCAGGATTCCGGGACCCACTTCTAGGGAATCTGATTCAATGAGCTGTGGGGACGCAGTCATGTGTCTTTGTCGCAGGTCATTCTCAATCATAGCCAGGATTCAAACCTATTGCTAAGAAGTGTGTGCATACGCCCTTCTCTCTCCGGCTGGACTGCAGCTTCTTAAAACAGGGATGAGTCTTTTTCATCTTTTAATGGCCGGCATGCTGAGAACAATGCTTGAAATGCCGCAAGCAGTACTGTGGGGTAGGTGAGAGCCTGAACTCTAGAGTCAGTCTGGGTACAAACCCTGATAGGCCACATTTTAGCTCTGTGGTTCTGGATAAGTTACTAAACCATTCTGTGCCTTGTTTCCCTATATGTACAATGAGGAAAATGAATAGTACTTACCTTGTGACATTTTTGTGAGATTTATGTGAGGCAGTGACTATTACATGCTTAGCACAAGGCCTGACACATAAGGGGCCCACAGTCAGTGCTAGCTGTGTAGGCAGGCAAAGCAAATCCCATCAACATGGGACTACTAATGCTTACTTGTGACTGTCACCATGGCAAGTGCAGTGGGAGATACAAAAACAAAGAATAGGATGTCCCATTCACTGATTATTCACAGACTTGATGCTACAACATTATTTTTTTCACCCTTGTAACAATACTTTGATATATTACTATCAGAGAAGGAAATGTACCAATTGAGTGATGGAAGGTCATCCAACAGGTAATTATGAGTGCTGAGATTGGAACTCTGGTTTGTCTGGCTTCAGAGCCCCCTTTTCCCACTTTATTACTTAGAGTTCCTCTAATCATTCATTCGTACATCCATTCATTCATTCAATCCACAGATACTACATGCTCACCAAGCACTAGAAACTTCTCTGGCTACCAGAGACACTGGGATGGACAGGACAGAGAAAGCCTCTGCTCTCACGTGGCTTACACGCTCCAGTGGGAAAGGATGGGGAACAAATAAGTAAATGGATTCATCACAGGTCAGGTAAACATTAATATGAGTGCTACGAAGGAAAAATTAAAAAAGTAAAAGTAGCTGGGAGGGGGTAGATCTCGAGACAGAGGAAGTGAGTATGTGACTGTGAGATTTTAGATAGGAAGACCAGGAGAGGCTTCTCTGATGAAGAAACATTTGAGTGATGATGTGATAAGATGTGATTGGATTCCGGATATTTTTAGGAGGTTAAGCCCGAAGGATTTATCACAGAGTCGGAAGAAGGATATGAGAGAAGGAGGGAAATTGAGATGACGCCAAGGTTTTTGGCTTGAGTAGCGAGAAGAATGGAGCTCTGCCTTACTTCCTGAGGTGGAGAAGGAGAACTCTGGACAAACGTGGTCTTTTTAGGAGGGGAATCGGGAGCTCTGTTTGGAGCTCTCGACTCTGCATCCAGGTGGAAGTGTTGGGTGGGCAGCCGGATGTAAGAGTCTGCGTTTTAGGTGAGAGGTCAGAGCTGAAGTTGTAAATTAAATAGATGATGTTTAAGACCACGGGGGCGAGTGAGGTCACCTGGGAGCAAATGCAGGTTAAGCAGAGGGCTGAGCCCTGGGCTCCAACATTTCCAGCTCAGGAAGACGGCACGGAGCCAGCAGGGGCGTCTGAGAAGGGCTGGGCAGAGAGGGAGAAGGGAACACCGAGCAAGGGTGGCCTCGTGGCCAAGGCAGGACACTCCTTCGGGAAGCAGCAGTCGTCTGTGTCAGCGCTGCTGAGAGCTGTGGTGACAGGAGACCTGGCAGGGGATGACTGGGCTCCGTGCTCTGGCGGTCACCGGTGACTCTTGTGAGAGCGATTTTGGTGGAGTGATGGAAAGAGCAAATTAGAGGAGAGGCGGTGGCGCCAGCGAGCACAGAGGACTCTGTCCAGGCATTTGTCTGAAAACGGGAGCGGGGACTAGGGCAGTGGCTGAAGGAAGATACAGGCCTGTGAGATCAGGGTTTCAGAGGAGACGATTTCCAGCATGTTTGCGGGCTGCAGATCGTGACCCCGGAGCGAGGAAAACTTGGCCCTGACGGAGCGGGAACCAGATCGGGCGTGGTGATGCGCTTGAATAGCAGAGAGGGCGTGGGGTCCAGCTCAAAGCGGAAGCGTGGCCTTAGAGGACAGCAGGGCCCGTTCAAGCCACTGCACGTAAAATTTAAGGAGTCCATTTCAGACATAAAGCAATATCAAACCGTGTAAGACTTTGTCTCAATCTTTACAATAACCCCACTGAGGCAATATGTATCACCGTTTCCATGTCACAGAGAAACAGAATGTGTTTTTGGGAAAAACTTCAAATGTAGGTGTGCATGTGTAAGATGCAGGAGCTGGAGGAGAAAATGAGTAGTCAGGGAGAGCTGCGGCGCGAAGTGCATACAATGTGGGCTACAAAGAGTGGGTTGGTTCTAAATCTGTGGAAGGGACTGAGAAGAGAATTCTAAAACCATGAAAGATAAGAATTCCGTATATGTGAAAAAGGCCCCAAAGATAGCAATGAATCCATTCTTAGCATGCACCCTGGAACCAGATTGCATGGGTTCTAATCCTTTATGATATAATAAAGAGTTAGAAAAAATATGCATTTTTCCATCGTGTGTGTGTGCATGTGTGTGCGTGTGTGTGTGTGTGTGTGTGTGTGTGTGTGTAGACTTCCAGCAAGCCTGCTTTGGGGTGTCACTGGAAGATATTCTGCTTTGAGATGTTTCCTCTTCTTGGAGGAGCATGAATTGATAGAATATGGGTGAGCTCGTTCATTCACTCTCCCATTCAGTCCTTCATTTGAGAAGGATTTCTTGACTGAGCGTCTACTCTGAGTCAAGCTCTGTGCTAAAGCAGGGCGCAAGGACTGAAGAAGAATAGGACAGAATCCTGTGCCCCAGTGGCTCCTGGCCACCCCAGGAGATAGATAAGCACACAGACTGTTTCCATGTGATCTGAAGGGTGTCCTCACTCTGACACCGAGCAGGCCGTGTGCAGTGCAGTGAGAAGTTTAAGAGCACTGGCTTTTAGATTCAGATAAGTTTGGACTTGAGTCTTGGCTCTGCTGCTTTACTAACTGTGGCTCTGGGCAAGTTGTGTCCGAGTCCCTTTCCTCATCTCTAACGCGCAGGGGATGGCGTTCAGCAAGAGAGGCTGCTGTCGGGAGCCCACGAGATGGTCCAGGCACGGCCCTCAGCTCACAGGCTTCGTGTGCTGAAGCTGCTGCTGCTTCCCATTTCTTCTTCCCACTGCTACTGTGGCTTGTGTGACTCATCATAACAACTCCATTTTTGGAGTTGCTGAAGAAGTCTTCCTAGAAAGACTTGACTTGAGCTGAGTTCTCAAGGAGGAGCAGGGGTTTGCAGCGTGGAAGTGAGACAGACACGATTTAGGGAAAGGAAGGAGCACATGGCAAGGCACATTACCCTTGTCCCTTTAGGAAAAGCAAGTGCCCCTACTGATTTTTTAGATAACCGGAAAAGGCCCTCCAGTGTCTCCTGCCACATTAGGTCCACTGGAAAGTATCAGGCAAGGTTCCTTGTACTTCACTGACTCTGTCATTGCCGTGGGTTTTTGCTTCCCCTCTGTCCTGTCTCGAATGGTTTGTTTTGTTTTATTTTATGTTTTTGGCTGTAATTAGGATTTTGTTCTTGCAATTTAGATACCATTTTTTGAGCATGAATCCTCCCCTACCAAGCGTGGGGGGGAGTTATGTTCCCCCTAAATGAGGTCCACAAAGAAGAAAAGACAGTCCAATTGCCTTCTCAAAATGCTAATTATACATTAGCATTATTTGGTTGCCCTTGTTTCTGGTTGTGTCCTCTTATTTCTTATTTGAAAAAAGAGCATTGTGGTCCCTTAGAGTATGGCCACAGAGAGCTCCCCAGTTCACGATGATTAAAACAACTTGAATTCTTGTTAGGAGTGAATATTTTTTCAGAATGTTTTTCACATACGGTTTTAAAATGTATCCATACAACAGCCTCGGTGTTTGCCAACTTTCGTTCAACAAAAATGTATTGGGCGCCTATTACCTCCCAGTGCTGGAGGTGCAAGAGAGAGTAAAATTACACGCAGGCCCTGCTACCATGCAGCTTCCGATGGAGCAGGGAGACAGATACTAACCAAACAGTCCCACCCACTGATTCACAATGACAAACTAGGATAAGGGCTGTGAAGTAAAGAAACCCGGTTCTTCAAGAGCTGTGAGCAGCTGAGGGTCAGGGATGGCTTCTCAGCTTGAGCTGAGAGTTGAAGACTGGAGTCAAGGCAACGGGGCAGAGGGCAGAGACAAGCATCCTACAAGTCCGTGGCCGGCGGGGACATGTTGAGGAGCCAAAGAAGGCCAGCGCGTCTGGAGGTCAGGCAAGGTGGAGTATGTTTGAGGGCAGGCAGGAAAGCCAGGCAAGAGTCAGAAGACACAGGGCCTTGAAGGCCATGGGAAACCATCGAGAGCTTTCAAATGTGACTGTGTGTTTGTTTGAGGGGGTGGGGTGATCATATGTTTAAAAATCATTCTGACTGCTTTATGGAGAAATCCACCAAATCTCCATCTGATGGGTGAAGAAACAGGCTTGAGAGCTAAGAGTGAGAGAGGGGAAGAAGAAAGAACTAATACTTGTGAGCCACACATTGTTAATTTACCCTGTATACAAATGTGTTACAACATATAATGTATTTAGTTAATGCCTTGGATATTGGATATAGTAAATACAGTATGAGTGAAGGCTGATGAATATTATTATTATTATTATTATTACCCAGTGTGTGGCATCCTGAATATATTTCTTTGCAACCATCGTATGAAATATCATTATCCATATTTTACAAATGAGAAAACTGAGGATCCAAGAGGTTAAATAAACCCAACATCCCTCAGCTGACTTGTGCCAGAACTAGGAGTCAAAGCCTGTGATCTTCCCGCATTGAGAAATCAATGTCAAAACAAAGTTGGGAAGACCACCCAAGTCTTCCAAGCAGGATGGTTCTGTCCCATAAGAAGCCCCCAAATTGTTGAAGCTCCTAAATTTGTCCTAGAACTACTCTTATGAAAATTGTTTGGGTCATTTGTATTTATTTGACTTTCACAGAGACATTCACAAATTACTTATTCTCCACTTTTTCAATTAAACAAAATGTGAAGTTCACAGCCATAATTTTTCCAGAATAGACTACAGGGAGACATGATGGCTAACCATATAAATACACAAATACACGAAACACAAACTCAGGTTCATTCTGACATGTTTTTCTCTTTAGACAATTTTAAATAAGCATAATGAGTTTTCGGTGACTCAGTGATATGTTTGAAGAAACCACCCATTGCTTAAGATAGTGTAATAAAGAAAACTTAAACATTTAAGAAAACACATGGGCTAGGGACTCAAAACCAGCACCTATTATGTGCTGAGCTTTAGGAAGAACTTTATTTAATTATCACATTTAATTCTCAACATTCACAGGAGTGGGTCTTTTTATTTCCGTGTCATCAGTAAGATTGGGTACAGAGTGGTTAAGCGACTTGGAACGCTTGCTTGGTATCTAACTCACGCCTTTTCCATTATGCCCCAGGGCCTGCTCCATTATATTAATGTTTGACAGATGCTATCTCCTGACACACTGTATTAGGTTCACAACAAATTTAAATACATGTCTCCCCACCCCCACCCCTAAACCTGCTGATAACGGGTGAAGCAGAAATTGTTTTGACCTGAGCAAAATGGGGTTTCCATTTTGTTGGCATAAATCAGTTAAATTTGATTTTAAAAAATCAGTTTAAAAAGTTCTTGTAGTGCTGTTTTTGTCTATATGATGTAGGAGATTTGGTTTGATTAATACACAAAACAGCAGTGAATGGACCAAGTGTTTTCGATTCTCAAAGTCTCAACTGGGAGGAGAGGACAGAGGGACCAGACAGAAATACAAAAGTCATCTGGGCAGCTTCCTATATGGCCTTTGCTATTTGGAAAGTTCTCCTGGAAACTTCAGTCCATGATACCCTTCCATCTCTCCCCTCAATACATGCAGACACTTGCTAGGTTTCTCTCCATGAGAAAGAACAGATTTCTCAGTGGGTCATTTCCTCTAGCCACTAATAAATTTTCAAGGGAAATATATAATTGTATAAAATCTATGAGTTATCAATGTTCATGAAAAATACCATCCTCAGTCTCAATTCAAGGGTGACCCCCAATGTCCACTCCCTTTTTCTGGGGGTACTAAGTGAGAATCATCTTATAGTATCATATATGCTTCTCATTTTATATGCACAGCTCCCAATCCCAGGCTCCTACTCTGAGGATGAGAAGCGAGCGTGGGTTTTCAGAACAGGCTGGTCACCAGCTCGGTGCCAGGACAGTGTGGCTGGACCTGAGGTAGAGCCAGAGCACCTCACCACCCTCAGCCCTCTTCAATCAAGTACCGTTTGTAGGACAATCCTTAAGGCTGAAAAATGTCCAGCCAGTTGCTTTTCTTGAAATTTGCTCTTTTTCTAGGATGTGTCAAATCCAAAGAAACAGGCAAATCACATATAGAAGGTGCACCACCAGCTTCTGACTATAGAAATGTTGACTTCTGCAGTGCTTAGCTGAGGGGGAATTACCAGAATGTTTATAAGGCACACACACAGGTATGCATGTTGTGCTAGGCTAGAAGGCAACAGAGGAGGTCCCCAAAAGGAACAGGAACTGGGAAATGTGTACACGGCTCAGCTCACCCTCTCTTTAAAGCATTAACTTAAGACCCCCACAAACCACATTTCCTGCAAGTGCTGAAAGTCAGCTGTGTTTTTTCTGCTCTGAAACCCAAGTACAGACTCCAAGTGAACCAATCCAACAATCAACACTCCACACCGATGTCCTAAGCTAATTCTATTTTGCTAATTGCTTTCTTGGGCATGCACCAAGTTATCAAACAGACAGTGGCAAAAACAGAGAGCTCGGATAGATGCAGGGAGCAGCACCTGCTGACAAATTGTTTTCTTGACGTTAGTTCCGATGACTTGTTTGCATGTTAAATGAAACAAGGGAAATTGGCAAAAACATTTCTGAATTATTTCCTGATCAGCTGTGTCAGCTTTGAGATTACCTTTGCAACGTTACCGTGCTTTTCAGAAAATACTTCCCTCTCCTCGTACAAGACAGACTGATTTTAAAAGCAGATCTAAGTCTGTCGGATACACGCTTTTGCCAGGAACGGCAGTCAGCTAGTAGCTACAGAGAGCAGCAGCAGCAGCAGCAGCAGCAGAACCTGCGGGAAGTCAGACACCAGCCCACTTTTCCCACCCACCCAGACACTCTCCCTCTCTGGTCTGTACCTTCCGTGTGGCAGCTGGAAGAGAGGATGGTGTTCGGAGGTCTGAAGATGTAAGGCAGGTAACGAGAGAAGCATTTCATCTTCCAAATAAAAAATAAAAAGCTAAATAAAAAACCAGTCTCCCGAATCCATAAGGATTCTCTCGGCCTTTAAAGCTGGCTACATCACCAATATGTTTATGTCGGTTCTCTCCCAGATCTGCAAAGCTGGGGAGCCCGAGGAAGAACTGGAGATGGGTCCCATTTTGCCATCAGCGCCAGGAAGCACTGCCTTACATTTCTGCATGCAGCTCAAACTCAGAAGCCCCCAAGCAAGCCGGGATATAGCCTCTTCATTGGCTGAAGCTCCTCCGAGCAGGATTTGCTGAGTAAGTCAGTCCTGTCTGTAAACACACGCTGAAATGCTCTGCTTGAAACCTCTACCTTTTCCCATGTGGTCAGTTTCTCTTTTAGCAAGAGGGATCCAGCAGGATACGGGAGTGCTGAGGATAAGTGACCATCTCTTATTTAGCTCAAAGATCAGATGGAACAAAGACAGCATAGTGTTCCGCCCTGGAGAGAGACGGCAGTGAAAAGGAGACACCCGTAATGCCATGGGTCTCAGGAATATTAAAGTACAGTGCGATGAAATGGGTCTCTGTCCTTGCTCAATCTAGATTTAGTTCTATTTTTTTTTTATACGAAAGCCCAAACAATAGGACCATTTATCATTTAGGTGAAGCCAAAAGCAGTGGGTGACAGAGGGCTAACACAGACAGATTCTGTGCTCCACGGCAGCTTTTTTTTTTCTTGCCAGCTCTAACAGTGAAGCAATAACTTACTTTTCAGTTATCCACTCTCCAAATATAAGGCCACGACGCAAGAACAGAGACTAGACCCAAGGGAACCGACCCTTCACCAACCCGGGAACCCTGACGGTATACAAAAACGTGGAAAAAGTAAGTGGATCCGAGGATTACACAACTTTACCAAAACTCTCACTGAGATTTCAAATGAGAGACAGAGAGATAGAGAGAGAGACAGGGGGAGAGAGACTGAGATTATTAAAGGACATGACCGGTCATCAAATACAAGGAATTTGGGACGGGGGATTGGTTTGGTTCTGACCCATGAAATTATAGTGATTTTGGAAAGCTCGTCACTGGAAGGCCGGCGAGCACAGGGCTTCGGTTTGGGATTAATAAGTTCCGTCAAAGGCACTATTGTATATGATAAAGAGAAAGAGGCGAATGTCCTTCGTGCTGCATTCAGAGGCACAAGGAACTAATTTAAATGTCTGTAAAAGAAATACAATATTTCCTTGAGTGGGTTTTTTTTTTAAATACAATTTAAAATAAAAATGTGCCTTGAAAATCTGATGGAGTCACTTTTAAGCCTTTATGGGCTCTCTCTTCTTTACACAAATATTTAACTTTAGTATTGGATTAATGTGCTGGTCTGCATAGGAGAGAAAAGACTCAAAGTGCTTGTCGTGCCAGGCCGGGCCATGATGATGTAAATCAGCTCTGCCACCAATATGCCACCTCTCTGACTCTGGGACCATTGTGACATGATGACAAACTGCTGGCAGAGCCAGGCCTGTTAGTGCTGGATAATCATATAACCACCTTAGAGCCAGGGACTCAGCATTTTAGGGACTTCCCTAGTAAGATGCTGTTTAAACGGTGCCAAAGTGGTCTGGTTTGTTCATGTGGGTAAGGGCAGAGTCATGACAGAATTGCTTGTCCTGAGGTGTCATCCTGGGAGACACTTCACGTCTCACCTCTGGTCAGTGGTGAGGCGGAGCAGGAGTGTGGGCTTTGGGGTCAATCTGACCCTAAAAGTTTGAATCCGAGTGCATTCACTTGTGGTTGGGTAGACATGAACAAAACTTTAACACCTGTGAGCCTCACTTTCTCCCTCTATAAAATGGGTTTTATAGATAGAGAAAAAAAATTTTTCTCATGTATTCTTAAAAGACATGAGACAATAAGCATAAAATATCTGGCACATTGTTGGCACTTGACAAACTACCAGTGTTGCTATTGTTGGCCTTCTCTGCGTTTCTATGGCCAAACACCAACCTGACAGCAGCTGAAGATGGGGTGTGGTTAAGAAGAGTGACTGCAGCTAGACAGCCAGGGCTTAATCCTGCCTTTGACACTGACTTACTGTGTGATCTCGGGCAACTTACTTAACATCTCTAAGCCTCATTACATGTCTAATGTAATTCTACCTGATTACATGGTAGAATCTCAAACAATACTGTTGAGGGCAAAATAAGATGGTTCCGATAAAGGGTTTAATACAGAGTCTAGCAAATTGTAAGTGCTTCACAAGTTTAATTACTGTTGTCTATAACAGTGGTATCACCCCTTAATCACAGTATGTCACTCTGTCTACTTACCTATCTTATCTAAATAATGAAATTGCAAACTTCTTGAGGGAGAGATCAATGTCCGATTCATTTCTGTATTCCCAGTGCCCAGCCCAGTGCCTGGCACAAAGTAGGTAGTAAATATTAATTAAATGAATGAATACATGGATATATCAATATATACAGGTGAAAGCTTCTGGAAGATATCTTCACAATATAATTTTTTGTGAAGGTCTTTCACAGCATGAATGAAGCAGACTTGAGCCTATCATATGCTGGAATAGATCATTCAAACAAAGGCATTATGGAATTCATGAGTAGAAATGCTTCAACTTTAGCGCCCGAGTGCCAAATGGGCCACTCCAAACCAACCAGTACCTCTTGACCTCAATTGAAAATGTTTTCTCCAATCCAGATTTAAAACAACTGGCTCTAAGTCAGAATGGGCAAGGGGCAGAAAGAACAAATTTGTAACTTCCTCAGATGAGTGAATCTCACGCAGGTAGTTTGCACTGCACCATTCAAACTGTTTGCGTATGCCTTCCCTTCCTGTTTTCTTCTTTGATTCTCTCAACAACCCCATTTTACAGAGGAGAAAACAGGCTGAGAGGAGACAATTTATCCAAAGGAGACACAGTATTTCTGCACTGGAATCACATGATGAGCTTGTGAAGAATGCAGATTTCACCACCGCTAAGCCAATTCATTCAGTCTCCGGGGATAACAAGGTGATTCTTTCTTTAAAGTTTGAGAACCTCTGGACTAAGGTGTTTAATTTCACACTTTGGCTTGACAGGTCTGGGTCACGGAACGTTTTCCAAATACCCTTGTCCTAAATCATGTACCTCACCATTTTTACCCAACAATTTGTTGGGTAAATACATTAGGCATTAGGCTTAGTGATGGAGATACAGGATGTAAGATCTTACCCATGCTCTAAAGCAGGCATCCTCAAACTATGGCCCGTGGGCCACATGTGGGTGTTTTTGCCCGTTTGTTTTTTCACTTCACAAATAAGATACATGCAGTGTGCATAGGAATTTGTTCATAGTTTTTTTAAAACTACAGTCCGGCCCTCCAACAGTCTGAGGGACAGTGAACTGGCCCCCTGTTTAAAAAGTTTGAGGACCCCTGCTCTAAAGGATTGCATATTCCAGAAAACAAAAGAGACTAATAAGCTATTTTAATACACCTTCATATGGGCCATGACAGCAGGAAGAGGGTCTGAAATGATTCTTTGGGATCATAAAGCCCCAAGAGGTCAATGTTAAGAGATATGCGTGTTTGCATTAAGCATCATTTACAAAAAGCTCCTGTTAAAAGGTAATTATCTTACTGGGAGGCATAAGGAGTGAAGAGTTAACAGTCATTAACTCTGTAAGTGGAATTAGTCTCTGGTACACCTAATGCCATCGCAGATAAGAGCAGGGTCACCAGGAGAGGAGCGGTGTCTGTATAAGGAGAGGAGATGCTCGAAGGCGATGGCAGAGGTGCCTGGAAGGCAGGCCGAAGAGTAGAAGGAGGACGTGAAAGGGAAACTAGAAGCCTAGGAGGAAGGAAAGATAAAGGTGACCCATTTTAGGTGCCATGCGAGAAGGTCCCAGGAGTCTGGCAGAATCTCGAGATAAGAAATTCGCCTAGATGATTTCCACATGTCAGATGCTGACATCAAACAGCAAAAAAAAAAAAAAAAAAGCAATTAATTAGGAGTTTCTTGAGTGCTGTGCTATAGACCAAAGTGCTCCAAGTTTTTCTTTAGACTGACCTCCTGGGAGATCAGGAGCGATCCCTTCTGCCCTGCCCAATCCAGCTGGAGCCCTGCCTTGAGGCTTGTGAACTTGAGGCCTCCCAACTGCTTGTCTCTATGGTGCCATTTCCATTGCCTACTCTCACTGAAGCCCAAGTTTTATGAGAAAGTCACCCTGATAATTCTTTTAGCATGTTTTTTCACAACATCCTTTGGAGGAAGATTTATCATTCATTTTTATTTTGCTTAGAAGGAAACTAAATCCCCAGGGGGGAAAAATAACTTATTTAAGATCAATCAGGATGAGCCTGCCCAGGTTTTCACTCTCAAGGCAAAGCCAAGCAAATTCCTATTCATTTTTCACATCTCAAATAAAACACCACATCTACGGGAGGCTTCTGACTGGGTCAAATCCCCCTGCTACAGACTCCCAAATACCATCCTCCCCTTCCAAAACACGCATTGGTTATTGAACATATTTAATGAGCATCTACTTATGCCAGGCACTGTTCATGGTGCTAACGAATCAATAGTAAAACAGGACAGATAAAATACCTGCTCTGTTCTTTGGGTATAATAACCATTTCTAACATATATGGTAGTGGTGAGGATTAAGTAAGATATTTCCATACAGTGCTTAGAATTTTACCTGGCAGGACAGATATGCTAATTACTTTAATATAAACTGCTGTTTAGTATCTGACACCTTGGCTAGGCTCTAACTTGCAGGAGGGTAGAAATTTCACTTTTCTCTGCTGAGTCCTGGGTTCAAAGTTTGCTGCCTGGAGCATAAATCGATAAATTTGTGCTGGATTGAATCCAGTTGAACTGAATAAGGGGCATTCTGACAATGCCCATCACACTCCCCACATACTCTAGCTTATGTGTGAAATTCACAACTAGGTAGCAGATTCTGATCTGGAAGGAACAGGACTCTCTTAGTGGTTAGGTCGTTCATCCATTCATTTTTACGATCTTTTCAGCAGGTATTAAATGCTGGGCACTCTTCTAGGTGTCGGAGATACAGCAGTAAATAATATACTGAAGTTTAGTTCATTAAGTTTACATTCTTGAAGAGGGAGCTAGACAATAAACAAGTAAGCGTTACATCAACAAGGTTATTTCAGCTGGTGAAAAGTAGAATGAAGAAAATAAAATGGGGCTTGGGGTGGAGAGTGGGTGCTTTGCTCAGATGGTCAGGGAAGGCTTCTCGGAGGAGGTGACACTTGAGCTGAGGCTGAAAGACAAGCTTCTGGCCAAGGAATGGGTTTGGCCCTCTCCCCTGCCCTACTACAGGCTGCAATTTACCCTCACAGCAATTCCCTCTTTCAATTTAATTAACTGTTTAATTATTTTTCAAAATAACAATTTAAGGTTTATTTCACTACCTTAATATAGGCTGTGCGGGGGCACAGATGATGCTGCACCCGTCCCGTCCCCCAGACCTAACGGAGCGGTCAGGAGTGACTTAATTGGCATTTTTGACTGGCAGCCTGGATGGCTTTTTCCAGCCAGCCCTCTTGGCACGGGAGTAAAATAAGCAAGAGGTGGGCAGCTGCAGATAAGACTGAGCAGGACTCTGAAGACGGCAGGCAGCTCTGTTGAGAGCAGACACCACCATGCAGCAAGGGAAGAAACAAAACCAGAGGGTAACAAGGGAAGATTTGGGATCTCATTGAAAAGACTATAGAAGTAAAAGTATAATAAAGCCACGCACATTTTCCACCAAATTTTACATACTCTCACAGTACCTATACAAAGTAGAGAAATAATAACATCTCCTAATTTATAAGAAGAAGTCAGAGCAAGTAGGCAATATGAATTTATTTTTCTTTTTTAGTTCTGAGCCATGCAAATATGACTTGATTTGAATAGATGATGATAATACAGTCATGCACCATAAAGATGTGTTGGTCAACGATGGGCTGTAAATATGACAGTGGTCCCATAAAAGTACAGTACTGTATTTTTACTGTCCCTTTTCTACGTCTAGATACACAGATACTTCCCACTGTGTTACAACTGTCTACAGCGTTCAGGACAGTAACACGTGTACAGGTTTGTAGCCCAGGGTCAATGGGCTGTACCCTATAGCCCAGGTGTGCAGTAGGCGACACCATCTAGGTTTGTGTAAGTACACTCTATGATGTTCACACATGATGAACCCCCCCCTAACAATGCATTGCTCAGAATGTATCCCTGTCGTTAAGTGAGTGACACATGACCGTGGTCGTAATAAGAGCAACCACCAAATCTGAGTTCATCTGAATTCTTACTAGAGTGTAGCCACTCTGCTAAGCACTATACCTAGAATACCTCATTTAATCCTCCTGAAAAACCTATAATATTAATAAAGTAAAGACCATTATTTCATCTGCTTATAGAGGAGGAACTTTAGACAGCAAGGTTAAATAAATTGGCAACTGCAAGCAAGTGGAGAAACTAAGATTCCAATGCAGGCTGTCCGTTCACTCCTACCCCCAGGCTGGCCCGATGCTGCCAGGCTCCCTGGGTTGATTTTAACCTTGTCTCCCTGTGGTCCAGTGTAGGACCGAGCACCAAGAATTTGACTAAACTTCTGTATCTACTTATTCAGAACTTGCAGGCAATTGATTAGGGCTGAACACATTGCTGGACAAATTGCTGGGAAGAGCATTCTGGTAGGAGGTAGCAATAAGAGCAATAGTTGGACTAAAACAACTGAGGTTCACTCTTTTCCCTATCTACTATAAATTAATAGAATTATAAGACATATTTTAAATACATGAAGCAGATTCTAACTACTGTGTTTGGGCTCCGCACTAATTAGTTCTCGTTTGGAAATAGTAGACTTCAACATCCCTCAACCAGACGGGACAAAAAAATAGCGTAATTATGCAGTGTGTTTATGCCCTGAAGCCTTTACAAGAAGAAAATATTCCAAAGTAAACCCAGAATGTGCTTCCTGTTCCTCAAAAGGAATTGTCCTGTCTGCTTCCTCTCAGAAGGAATTCATCTCTGGTTTTTAATTAAACCATGAACATTATGAAAAGAAATCAATATGCTTATATAATAACGATATTTTTTAAGGATTTCTCTGACTGTGATATTAATGTGTGTTTTGGCGCTAGAGCATTTCCCAGGATGAGGCAGCATAGTGGGAATATCAGAGGATTTTAAAGCAACCCAGCACATGAATCCAGGTGGCAAGATCTTACTTTTCTGACCCGTAGCCTACCCCTTAGAGCAGGGGTCCTCAAACTTTTTAAACAGGGGGCCAGTTCACTGTCACTCAGACTGTTGGAAGGCTGGACTATAGTTTTTAAAAAAACTATGAACAAATTCCTATTCACACTGCACATATCTTGTTTTGAAGTAAAAAAAACAAACAGGCAAAAACACCTGCCACGTGGCCTGCAGGCCGTCGTAGTTTGAGGACTCCTGCCTTGGAGATACAGAAAAGGCATTTGAGTGATTGGGTTTAATGTCTTTTCTAGAAAACACTTTTAACCCAATTTCCCCCTTGATTCTGAGATGCCGTAATGGTATATCTTTTAGGAGGTAGCCAGGGAGAAAATGTTCTACCTGTTTTTCTTGAGGTAAGGAGCGAGACTTGCTCATTCGGCAAAGACCTTCCCCTGGGAGTGTCACACTGCAGGCAGCGGCCTGCGGAAGAAATTTCTAATTCAAACTTCATGCCCTTAAATAGGGTATGAACTCCCCGTCCCTCCACAGCTGGGCTGCATGTGGAGAGACGTAGCACACCTGCCTCTCACTCCAGTCCTGACCATTAAAAACGTTCCCTGACATTGCTAAATACCCCCTGGGGGGCAAAGTTACCCTCCCACACCCCAGATTAAGAGTCGATGTTTGACAGCGATATGGCCTCAGAGACCTGGGCTGTGATAATGGCCACATTATTGGTACATAAGGCAGCAGCAAAGAGACCTAAGATCTGACCGTAATTCTTCATATCTTAGTTTCCTCACCTCACTCTCCCACAGGTCTGGTGTATAAATCCGGTGAAACAATATTTGAGGAAGTGATTTGAAAATTTAAACATATCAGGTCATTGCCCTCTGGTCTAACCTGGCTGTTTAGGCAACCGCTGACACCGGCACATTGAAAAATGGCAGCTATAGTCTGCCGTAAATCATTTGAACTTCACTGAAGGAGTTCCATCAACTGAGTGTACTGACAAGGAATTGACCTTAGCAGTAAGAAATGTCACTCTTGCCACCAGAATGAATGTTCTTAGTCTCTTGTCATGTCGGTCTTTCTTGCTGATCGGAAAGCTGGTGTTCTTTCATTCATTCAATCATGCATTTACCCAATAAATATTTGTCCCATGTTACTCTGTGCCAGGCACTGTGGTGGGCACCAGGGGTGCTTACGGAACTCGCAGTTGTGCGCAAGCAAGTAGTTGTGCAGACACGCTAGATTTGGCCCTGTCTTCACACAGAGTGTGATTTAGTAGAGGAAACATACAAGGAGCAAGAAAATTATAGCGCATTGGAAAGCGTGTGTTGGAAAACACTCAGGCCCTCCTAGAAGGACCACCAAGCTCAGAGTTCAGGCTTAGAGAAGACTTACTAGCTGAAAATGAAACCAAAGCTGAGGTCTGAGTGATGAATAGGGGTTTGCCAGAGAAAGATAGGGTGACACATCTTTCCGGCAAAGGTGACAGAATGTGCGCAGTGCTGGAGGTGAGGGAATATGGCATTAAGGACGTAGGCAGCAGAGGAGGACGTGGGGAGAATGGTGAGTGAGGCTGAGAGGATCCTAAGAAGATTGAAACCCTGAATGAAGGTTTCAGGGAGGCCAGGGGCACGTTTGTACACTGGAGATACCATTCGAGAAACAGTGTGAGGAACAGACTGGAGAGAGTCAGGACAAGGAGAGGGTGGGAGGAAACCTAGGAGACTGCTCCAACATGCAGAGAAGAGAAGGTGGCATCCAGCCCAGGATAGTGGCAATGGAGCTGGAGAGAGAGATCTGAAAGATTGATCCGTTTAGGAGGATGGGTGACACGTGACTTAGTGACAGAGTACGTGAGTGTGCATGTTCAGGGAAGTTAGGAAGACAGAGCCAAGGAGGACCCTCGGGTTTTTGGGTGGCCTTTGCCGGGAGTACCTGGAGTGGGCCACAGCCATTGCTATGAGTCACAAAACGAAAAGAACGTTTGTCCCTGAGCTAAGTGCCAACGAGCATTATCTCACTTAAATCTTGCAACTTTCCTGTGAGATAGGATCTGTCATTCCCGGGACATCAAGGCTCGGGATAGCCTGTTCAAGGACACACGTCTGGTCATGACAGAGCCCAGATTCAATCATGGGAGCCTTACTCCAGAGCCTGCTCTCTGAACCACCACACATAAATATTGTGAATTCACTGGAGTGTTTACCTTCCAGGTTTAAATCACAGGTCTTCCAGTGACTAATGATAGTTTTGGAAGAGACATTCAATCATTTAAACTCTTTGAATCTCAAATCCCTCCCAGCCAGTGTCTGCGTGTTAGAAATACATCCTCTGCAGGGCTGGCAGAGTAAGTTAGTGCCAATACTAATGAGAGAGCAAGCATTTATTGAGTGCTGATTGTATTCCAGGCTCTGTTGTAATTACTTTACATACATTAGCTAATTGAATCCTCATAAGGGCCCTTGAAGTAGCTTCAATTATTGTTCCTATGTTTTATAGATGGGGAAACTGAGGCACAGGGAGATTAAATGCCATAGCTGGGATGAAGACCTGGGTGAGGATTTCTGGAGTCTGGGCTCTTCTCTGCTGTGTCATGCTGCCTTTGCCAAGAAGTGAGATCTTAGAAAGTGCCTGACACGCCAACAGCCCAGCACCTGGCATGTTGCATGTGCTGAGAGCTGGCTATAATTTTAACTCAATGTTGTTTATTAAGGTTCCAATGAGTACCAGGCACTGTATTAGGCAAACAAGATAGACAGGGCTCCTGTCCTAATGCCTCTCTTGGACTTCTGGAAAGCCATTTCTAGCCATGAGTTTTTATTCTTTCTATCATCAAGCCTCCCTGCCCATGAGAAGTCGGGAAATGTCAGTGGTTTATGAAGAATGCTTCCGTGGCCGCCAGGGGAGCTGGGCTTCATCTGGAGCCAAATACACAGCGCTGAGCTACTCTGCTGATGTGATTAGCCTGGGTGTCGGCCAAGAGACCACACCAAGGCCCTGGGAGGGCTGCTGCCTCCTGCCTGTCATTTGTGCATCTAATCACCCTGTGGATGAAAGAAAACAACTAGCTGATACAATGCAGTCGGAAAATTCTAACATTCACTTCGTGACCAGGAGGTTTTAATTTTTTAATTGAGAGAAACTTGTATGTATTTATGGTATACAATATGATGTTTTGAAATATGCATACACTGTGGAATGGCCAAATCAAGCTAATTAACAGATGAATTACCTTATGTATCATTTATTTTTGGTGAGAACAGTTAAAATCTACTTCTTAGCAGTTTTCAAGTACACAATACATTGATTGTTATTAATTACAGTCAATGTGTTGTACAATAGATCCCTTGAACTTGCCTCTCCTATGTAACTCAACTTTGGTATCCTTTGACCAACATCTCCCTGACTTCTCCACTCCCAGCCCCTGGTAACTATTAATGCCACTCTTCTTGGTGCTCCTATGAGCAAAGGCTTTGTTAAGGTTGAATAATATTCCATTGTTTTTTTTTAACTGGAAAGGATATCAGAGAGCTAATGTAACCCTATAATGTCACAGAAGAACATGAGAGGTAGAAACATTAAGTGGTAATGTGGAAAAGTAAACTTGCAACTTTGGTTTTTATCCCTTTTCCTTTCTGTACCCTAGCTGCTCCATCTAGAAGGCGGGGAGATTAGAAATGGCCTTCCAGTTTCCTTCAAACTCCATTAAGCTATGAATCTAAGTGTTTAAATCACAGTTACCTATTTGCTCATTAACATCATGTGGGAAGATCACACTTAGATTAGGCGTAAGAAATGTTATTTAATTGTTCATGTTTGTTGACAATATAGTAACAACTAGCTATCCGTCATTTTCTTCCAACTCCTTTGGCATCATGTGGGTATAACCAGAGCCCAGAATCCTCTGCAGATGTTTACTGCTCTTCCCAAAGATGAGGCTGATCTTTGTGTGCACCCAGGTGTAAACAAGCCTTTTAGTAAACATGTGGATCTCATGACCATTTTAAACTCATTTACAAGCAAGTTTAGTAAACTTATCAGATATTTAACATTAAAAAGATATAATGGTCTGGATGGTAGGGTGAATAGTCACTTTTATTTTCTTGTAATCTGTTTTCATCAGCATTATAGCTAACATTGACTTAGCATTTAGTCTATGTCAGGTTCTGTGTTTTCTGTGGGTTATTTGATCCTCATGACAAATCTATGAAGGAGAAACTACTATTTTCCCATTTTACCGAGGAGTAAAATGAAGTCACATCAAAATAAGGTTATGCAATCTATTCCAAGTGGCAGAGAAAGTGGTCCCACTGGGATTCAAACCCAGACCATGTGTTCATCATGCATGCTCTTAACTATGGTAAATTCTTCCTATTGTCCTTGAGTCTCCCTACTGGGGACACAAAAAAGTATTACTTTATGTGAAAAGAAATGCAAGTATTTCAAAAGTAACACTTGGCTTTTTTTTTAAGTTTGTGAATCATTTTTTTCTGTTCTAGTTTTATGAATTAACTGAAGTTATTATTAAATAACAGTATTTTTTAAAGACAGCTTATCTTCAGCAAGCTGCAAATTACGTATTAAAAAATATTCTCTCTCAGGTACATCTGATGAGAAACTTTGCTTTACATGAATCACAGACCGAAAAAGAACAAGAACATAAATTCTGAAGCATGTGTGAATGGTACGTTGTAAAAAATTGCCACCAGTTTTCCTTGGAAAATAGGTACTTAATATCAATATTCGGAAATCACTATGGCATGAGTATCATTTGTGTAGACCTATCAGCATTGAAATTACCTGGTATATTTGATTCATGGGGTAGAGTATAAGCACACACTAAAAAATGATTTGTACCATAATTTGGGGAAAGGTTGCTTTAAGCCATGATCAGAAGAATCACTCCTGAAACAATAGATAATAATCATTCTTTAAAAAATAGCTAACAAAATTATGAAAATTTTATGCACAGTAAAAAGTAAAATGAAAAAAAAAAATAGGTCTTATATTCCCCAAACTATAAACTGAAAGGACACTGTCAGGTCTAAGGGCTTTCAAATTTAAGTGATCTCAATAATGCCTCGGAAGTCACTTTGGAGCACCGACTAAAGCTAACATTTTACAAATTGCTAGTGTGGTCCTGGGCAAAAGAACCACAGTGAGCTTTAAACCACAGGTACTATTTTACTAGGAGAGGTGCAGTCTGAAGACCTCTAGGTTGGAAGCAAAAACAAAACAAACAAACAAAAATAGTTGAGTTTAGAGGTGAGGCTGATTTTCACAATATAACTGTAAGGAAAGCTGTGTTACTGAAAGTTCTTCATTGACATGACATGTTCTAGGCTTTAGGTCTTAAAATATCAAGGTACTTTTCTTTCATGCTTAAAATCCTCTAATGCATCCCATCTTGCTCAAAATAAAACACAATTATTTACCAGGTCTTGCAAGGCCTCATCTGAACCTGCCTCTGCTTCCCTCTGCAACCACATCATAGACTCTTCCCCCCAACTCCCTACACAGTCAGCCTGTCCTTTCTTCTGGCCATGCCAAGATTGCTTCTGCCTCAGGGCCTTTGCACTTGCCGTTTCCTGTTTCTAAACACTATTCCCGCAAGTTTTTGAACATGACTTCTAGTCACTATTTTTTCTTAGCTTAAATGTCACCTCTTCAGAGAAGCCTTAACAGAACAACGGTTTAACATGGCAGCCCAGTTCCCTCACTGAGCTACTCCCACGTGACCACGTATCACAATCTGAAACCATCTTGTGTCACTGTAAGCTTGCATGAGCTACTATCCATCTCCCTGCTAGAATGTGAGCTCCATTAACACCAGAGACCTCAGCTATTTCGAGTGCTATTGTGTTTCCAACACCCGTTGCCCAATACGTATTTATTGAATGAAAACATGAATGAAATTCAATATTCTTGCCTCTAACCATGTTGGTATAAAGTTAGGTATACTCTCTTTTTAAAATCTGTGCATAATAGATTAAAAATAAACATGTTGAAGAAAAACACAATAATGCTTACTTGAAACCTTGAGTACAAAACCAGGAACTACCACGCAGTGTCCATGTGTTTAATTATTTATTCTTGGCTTTTAAATTCCATCAACAAATGACATAAGCGTTAAGTAGGATGATGCAGAGTCTGCTTAATTAGTGACATTTAAAAAGGCAAATATCTTTCCCTACACCCTAAACTCCAGCTTCAAGAAAAGTCAGTCTATGGAAAGTCAGCCTCTGCAAATATTCTAAAATGTTCTACAAAGAACAAAGAATGCGCCAACGACCCATCACCCTTTGCCTTGCAGTAGCGAGAGAATTGGTCAAGCCACACGTGTCTCTTCTTCCGGTAGCTGACACTGTTGTTGGCCTACCTTGAATTGCATCGCCTTTTCTTGCTGCAAAGCCTAGATTTTGCTGTGGTACCCCACACTGAGGGATGATGATCCTATACCCAACTCAGATGCAAGTCTCTCTGTGTAAGCCAGTCAGGCGAATCCCATTGTCCTTGCCAGTGGTTGGCTAAAAGTGTGCATATAACTCGAACTGTGGCCAGTGGGACATCAAAAGAAATTTGCTAGAGACATCTGAGGGATAGGGTCCGTGCTTAAAAGAACAAAAGGCAGAATATCCTTTCACTGGATATTGTTGGGTCTATCTGAGTGTGAAGCCCAGAATTGCTGCAGCTGTCTGGGGACAAAGCTGACATTCCAAGGATAGCAAGGTAGGGAGCTGGAGAGAAGCAGAGTCCCCCATGCTGTGGTTCAGCTGAGGAGTTTATCAGCTCTGGGGGCTCCCTGCCTCAGGACTTATGTGAAAAATGGGATTATTGCAATAACCTCTTAACTGGGATTCCTGCTTTTGACATTGGCACCTTACAATCTATTATTGACCTGCTGGTAGAAAGAGCATTTTATGACCACTGGCTCTATCTCATGCAGGCAGAAGTCCCCCTCTTGCATCTGTCTGCCATCATCTCTCAGTCTCCGTCTTTCACAACTGCCCCTTTTGCTCACTCAACTTTAGACACACTGGCCTCAGGTGCAGTCCTTGAACCGACCAGAAAAGCTCTTGCCCCAGGACACTTGCACTGGCTGTTCCCTCTATCTGGAATTCTCCTCCCCAGATAGCCACGTTACTCTTGCCTTCTTCAGATCATTGCTCAAATGTCATCTTTTGCATGAAGCCTTGACCATCCTATTTAAAAGGGAACACCATACCCCTGCGCCCTCTATTGGTTCATTTTCTTGCATTTACAACCTTATATTTTACATTCTACTTGCTTATTTTATCTATTGTCTGTCTTCTCGACTACTGAATCTCAAATGCCTAGCATGCCTAGCACATAGCAGGTGCTCAGGAGATATTTGCAGAAATAAGGAAGAGATAATAGTTCTTTTACTTTTCCAGATATTTTGAATAGGAGTTTTCTGTTGTGGCTGAAAGCATCTTGAATGATGGATGTCCCTTGAGCTGCCTTAAGCCCAGTGCCCTGCATTTTCAAGACAGTCAACCAGGCCTTAAACTCATACTCAGCACCTCTAGAAGAGAGTATCCCCCACCCCGAAGTCAACACTCCATATTGTGTATTGGAAGGTGAGAAAAAGTGCTGGTGCAGGATCCAAAATTTTGCTTTCTGGTTTTTGTGCGATTTGGGGAAATTTAAAATTTATCTCTATCTGCCTTAATCTCCTCATCTCTCTGAAGAACAATCTATCTACTATCTGGAGCATATATACTATCTCTTTTGTCTATAACGTGGGATTACAAGACCTATTCTAGTTATCCCCCTATGGGTTATAAGAAATAAATGACCCTTATATGTTAAAAGTAGAAAAGTGCTTTGTATTTATAATGGGCTGTTTTGAATGAGCTATTTCATTATTGTTATATTAATGAAAACACTGATTTTTGTTTGTTTATTAACATTTATTAGTTACTAAAGGCTATAATCATTCAATAGATATTACAAAGCCCTGACTCAGTGCCAGGTTGCTTTCCAGGAAGACTCTATCACAGTAATTAAGAACTCCAGAACACCAACCCTGCGATCAGACAGGTGTGTGGCTGGGCAAAGTTGCTAAACGTTCTGAGCCTCAATTTCCTCTACTGTAAAATGGGCTTAAGCTGGCACCTGCCTTGTATCTTATTGTGGCAAAGAGGAAATGAGACAATATATTGAAAGCAATGATTATAGAGCCTGGCTTAGTGAAGCCCAATTAAATAGAATTATCATTATCATCATCAGTCAGGTATGATGCAGGACTTTCAAAGATCTTATTAACAAATTATCTCGTCTTCTCCAGATAGCCCAGGGAAGCTGAGTAATTAGCCCAAGGGAATAGTTGAACCCTCAATAAAATGAAGGTCTGTGTGCCTAAAAAATCTGGCTAACTCCTGTTCCTTCTTTAGGTCTCAGATAGGCTGCCAGTGACTCTAGCAAGCCTTCCCTGCTCCGTCCCTAACCCACGGTGGGTCGAGTGACTCACTCTTTTCCTAGCATTTTCCACACTCACATTGGGTTATAATTGAAATCTACTTGTTGATGTCCTGAGGAGAGAGTAACATGCATAAGGGAGGGGAGTCATAGGGTCTTGCCCATGAGTCCGGCCGCATCGCCCAGCCCAGTGCCTAACACAAACTAAGTGCTCCATAAATATTTGTTCGTTAAGCACATTTAAAGTGATTGGAATTAGGGAAGGGTGAAATGAACAGCCATGGAGCTTTTTCTCTTTCTCAGCTTGGAAATATTTCATTACCTAATGCTGACAAAGAGAACAGGATGTTTGCCCTCGGTGGTGTGCAAAGAACCTGCTTCCCTTCCCCCACTGAGAGTCGGCTGCTCACCAGCTCGCCTGCAGAGGACAGCCAGCCTCTCACATCAAGACATCCTCCATCACAGCTGAGAAGAAAAATGCTTTCATCTCGCAGCAACTTGTTCATAATCAGACCAATTTTGCTTCTAGCAGAGTGGAGCCCCACACAAAGTGAAAGTTGCATAGGAAATCCCTTTGCAGCCTACTAGATGCAGAGAGGAAATTCCCACTTCCTTTTGATACACGGAGGGGAGGTTTTCACTCCCTTTGGTGTCTTAGGCAGAGAAACAGGCTGCACAGTACCTTGTATTTATTGGCATTCTAGTTTACTTTAAATGCACTCAAAATGCGTCGAGATCTTCTAGCTGCTCTGCTCTCACAAGAGCCCTTTGATGTAAGGAAAGAAAGAATTTCTCAGTGTGTCTCTTGGATGAGTCTATGTTGGGATTATTTGGGATAGCTGTGAAATTTGCAAGCCCTTTGGCTGCATCCCAGACCTATAGGATTGGAATCTCTAGAGATGGGATCTGGGACCATGCACTTTCATACCCTTCCCAGGTGACTCACGTGCACAGCAAGGTTTGAAGATTATTTAATGACCTGTCTAAGTCACTAACTGGGTAGCTGAACCAAGCTTAAAGCGAGGGATAACCTGGCTTCCAACTGGTGCCTGATGAATAACCCCTTGCAGTTGTTGAAACCGAAAGCTGCTGTCCAAAAAGACAAGATTTCTTCTTCCTGTAATGGGAATTCATATCTCGGCCAGCACTTCACCCTGTCCCTAGCAGTGAGAGGCACAAGGCAAGTAGGGCTCCATTTCATATGTTGCAGGCTAAGATCTGGGGGCTGCAGTTACAATTATTTTGTGTCATTTATGTTGCATAGACATCTAAGAAAGGTTATTTGTCAATCACTGGCTTCTTTCTATAAAACGAGGAGAAGGTTACAAGTCTTTATACTGCTTTGAGACAACCCAACCAGTGTTTTTCTTTTTCAGTGACAGCAAAGAGTCACAATCACTGAAGGGAAGCTGAGAAATCATCTCTACAATCCTCGAATTCCTTAAACATCAGTGCAAAGATGAGGCGTTCTTGCAAATGTTACAGGTAGTGGATGCCTGTTTGCTAGGAAGTCACAGGCATTGGCTTTTGCTTTAGGAATGCGCCTCACATCGACAGCCAAATTGATGTTTTTCTCTCATTAGCAAACGGAATCGATAGAATGCCTCATCCTTCCCTCTACATGGGTGATCTTTTCAGAGGGAGGAGAAGGAAAAACTGTTATGCCCATGTGGCAAAACAGAATAAATGCCACAATTATTTCCTGTGAATAAGATGAAATGACCTGTGTTGAGAAACATCAAAGGACTGCAGAATGAGGAACAAACAAAAGACCCTAGAATTGTAGTACCAGAAAGAAAATGGTTCTATGCTACAGCTGGGATAAAAACAAAAACTCCACCAGGTAATTCTGACTTTTTCCCATATACAGAACCAGACACCAAATCTCAAAATACAGTCTGATATCCAGAGAGAGCAATCTCCAGCACAGAAAGTGCTCCTAATGATGAAATAGTGTAAAGCTTCATGAGACGAAATCATATATTATAGGAAATACTCATGCCAGGCAAATCAAATAAAAGAATTGCACGTGGTAAAGCAGAACCTTTTAAGGGGTATCTTCCAAGAACTAAACTAAGTAAACAATGTTTACTTAGATGGCATCCTAAAAGTTTTAGGCCATCAACAAGTTGTTTGCGGACTGCATGTCAACATGGTCTGCATGAATTATGTGGTCCCATCCAGTTCAATGGTTCCAAATTCCATCTGTGTGTGGAGACCTCCCCAATTTCTATGTCCATCTCAGATTGTCTCTCTGAGATATATATACAACTCACACACACACACACACACACTCATACTCACATACACACACACACTCATATATACAACTTCCTTCTTGGCATTTATACCTGGATATCTTATAGCCACTTCACACTTAATATGCTCAGAATGAAGCCCATGACTTTTCTTCCCAAATATCTTTCTTTTCCAGGTTTTCCAGCAGTATTTGGTGTCCACCAAACACCCAAGTGTTCAAGGCTAGAACTTCAAAACTATCTCAGTTCTTTAACCTCTTCCTTAAAATTGAGCCTATTATCTCTTCACCTGGACCTTCTCCACTCTGATAAAGCCACACTATCTCTCATCAGACTTCCTAAAGGAACTTATTTTAGCAGAATGTATTTCATCTTTAAACTCCTTCAGTGGCAGGGAGTTCCAACATTCTCAAAATAAAATCTAGACTCTGTAAGGTGACCTAAGAGACCCTGCCAGATCTAGCCCTTCCCTACCTCTCTCCTCCTCTCACACAGTTTTCTCTCCCTGGACTCAAGTCACACTGGGTTCTTCTATGTGTTTTGAAGACATCACCTTTTTCCTGGTGTTGGGCCTGCAAGTGTGCTTACTGTGTTACTCCCTACAGTGGCCAAGGCATCATCCTTTAAATGCTGGCACCTTTCCATCCTGCAGGCTGTGGCTCAGGTGCTACCTCCTCAGAAAGTCCTTCACCTGTGCCCCACACCGAAGTGACCACCTCCAGAAACTCTCCCACGCCACCCTATTTATATCTTTCCTAGTGTTCATCAAAATCTCAAACATCTTCTGTTTCTATTTAATTTTCATCATGTGTCTTGTTTACCTGGTGTAGTGCCAGGCACACAACAGCCCCTTGATAAATACCTATCGAATATTTGAGTGAGTGAATTAATGAATTAGAGTCCATTAAACGAATTAGAGAATTCCTACGTTACCAATCAATCGATTTCAACACGTTATCTGAAATGAGCTGACATGACTTCAAGTATGTCTGAATACATAGCAGTAACTTTTTCAGGCCTCTGCACTATCAACTGGCATCCTAAGGCACTAGATGTAGAGTATGGTTTACTGTCATTCAAACACCTCATATTCAGGGTCTCCCATCTAGTGCCTAATGCCTTGAGTTCAGTCTTTCACTTTGATTCTGCAAGTACTCAATGGCCCCAGCAAAATGGATTTCTTCCTCTTTCTGAGCTCACCCACCCCAGGACCCTTGCACACTCTGTTTCCTCCACTTCAACTTCCCTCCTTTTCATGTCTCATAATTTCTGCTTCCTGAAATCCTCTGAGGCACTTGAGTAAAGAAGGATCAATGAAGCAAATACTGCAAAACCAATATTTAAATACTTCAAACTGGAGAATTTGGGGAATAGTCACTGTTATATATTGCTAGTGGATTTGTAAGTCTAAGTGGATTAGCAACTCTCTAAAGGGATGTGAATACCTTAAATTAAAAAAATCTTAAAATATGCCTTCATAAACCTTGATCAAGGGATTCTGTTTTTGAGAATGTATTCCAATGATATAATCACAGTAAATAATCATAATTATTGAACATTTTTGATGTGCTATGTTGTTTAAAATATCTGTCTAATTATATTATTACAATAGTTATTCAGGATAAGTTTTATTATCCCAGTTTTATAAATCCAGAAGTAGAATCATGAAACGTTTGAGATAACTTGCTGCATGCCAGTAAGAAGTGAAGCCCAATTTGAACCAGGTATTTTAACTGTGAAACATGTGCTCTTGATCACTCTATCACACAACTTGTCCTGGATAAATGCAAAGATTCAGCAATTAGGTGTTCATAACAATGTCATAAATATTGAAAGTCTGGATAAATAAATTAGGACATACTTCCCTCTCTTAATAGGAATGATGATCACTATATAGTATTAGATAAAAAACATCAATTTACAAAATAGTATTTCCATTATGACTACATTTTTGTTTTAAAAAAGTGATGATTTTGTTTGGTATAAACTAGCCAGTCTCTTGCACAGTATTTGACACATAATACTTGTTTGTTGACTGAATCGATTAATAAATATCTATCCATCATCAAATGGCTAGAAAAATATGCCACAAACTTTTAACAGTATTGATCTGTGGTTTGTGAGATTATGAATGACATTCCTTTTTTGATATTTGTTTTAGTTATCTTTAAAATTTTCTACACTGAGAAGATACCATTTTAATAATCAGAAAGTGAAAAGAATAAATGTTATATTCTTAAAAAATTATTTAGGGTCTATCTTAAATACTTTCCTCCTGTAAGTCTATCTTTGTCCCCTAAATGTGTGAAATTTCTACCTCTTTTGTATTCAAAGCACTTTTGTCTTTAGCTCGCCTTGCCTTGTATTATATTTATTGTTGTGATGCTTTATTCTCCTGTACCATACTCTGTCTCCTCTTCAGTGGTGTATTTCCTTAGAGCTGGGACTATATTTTATTTATCTTTACAACCCTTTCACTTTCTGGGACAGTACCCTAGGTATAGCAAGAGCTCACAATATGTTTATTGTTGTACTCCTAGTGTTATTCATTAAAGTCCTGCTGAATAATTTGAAGTGTGACTCCCACTGAAATACAGCTTGGGTATCAGTCTACAACCTGACACCCAAGATGTACATAAGTAAATTAATAGTAACAGTGCCATGCTGAGACTTATTGGAAACTGAAGAAACAAGAAAAATCAGTAACACTGATTCTGTCTTTATTGAACATTTTGATGTTTTGTTCATCACGATACTTCACATTAATTTTGATTTTTAAAAATATTTATCTTTATTTTTGTCATTTTACCTTCTTAGTCCCAACTCTATAATACGATAATAGCAGGTAATACAATTTGAGCATCTTATAACTATATATAGATATGTGTGTGTGTATACAAAAAATGGCATTTTTATATATATATATATTTTTTTTCACCTCATCCTTATAGCTATCATAATGAGTACCTATGTTATTATCACCATTTTTCAGATAAGGAAATTGAAGCACAGAGATATTAAGTAATTTGATCAAAGTCACCAGCTAGAAAGTGGTAAAACTGGAGTAGAAAAACAACTGCAGTAGATGAGATCAATTTTCTTTTAAAAAAAAGAACCTAATTTTTAACCAGTACCAAGTGAAAGTCATTCGTTAATTCACTCAACAAATATTCAACTGCTATTGAGGCAGTGTTAGTGTAGGTGAGATGGCATCTAAGATATGTTGGCCAGGGACCTCCATGCCAATGGCTGTTAGTATCCAACCTAATTCTCTTTAAAACGTTTCTGCTTTGATTCACCATTTTGAAGTACATTTTCAGACAAAATACAGATTGATTGTCATTTTGCTTTTGACTCTCTGATCCAATTAACAGTTCAATCAGGCTGTTTATTTCTTATGTACAGTAAACATTTAAACCTGTCCTCAGTTCACCTGTATCCAGGATGATCATCTAAGGGAATGTGTGAAAAACGTGGATTCCTGGGCCTCATCCCAAACTACTACTAAGTCAGAATCTTTGTTGTCAAAACAACATTTAAAGAGCAGGGGCTTTGGTGTCCCAAAGAGTAGGTTTGAAAATTAGCTCACCCATTTATAAGCTAAGAAGACTTTGGCAAAGTACTTAATATTTTTCGTTTATTTAACTTCAACATCCTCATAGATAAAGTAGGAATAAAAATATCTACCTCTCATAAGGTCATGATGACAATTAAGTTAGGATGAAGATCTAACTATAATGATATTTATACTAATAGCTTAGAAATATTATTTACAAAGTATCAAGCACTGTGGCCAATGCCATACCTGCATGATCTTGGTAATTTGTCTTAAACACTTAGTAGGTTCACAACTGATAATAGCTATAGTTAGACACTCAGAATCCTTGAATTGGTGGGAAACCAGTCACAAGGATAAGATTTAAGTCCAGAGTGTGAGAATAATGGATAACTTAAAACAAGTCATCTAGCCTGGGGGCCAGTCTCCTGCATCAGAATTATCTGGGTGAGCTCATTAAAATACACTGCATCACCCTGGTCCTTGAACCTCTAATTCAGTAGCTCTTAGGGACCTGGGAGTCTCTATTGTTTAAAAACCACAAGTGATTTTGAATCACAGCCAAGATTTAAAACAACTGATTAACTTGGGCTTCAGTTTTCTTAAGAACCATGAGGTTAGGGACTAGGTCTTTTTTTTCCTCCTTTTTCTTCTTTTTGTTAATCTCTAATGCCTGGCACAGTGCTGCCACATAGAAGACACACAAAAATATTTATTGACTAGATGGCATAAAATGGAATTAATAATTCCTGCTCTGTCTTTGAAGTGGGTTTAGAAGGATCTTTTGCAAAGCTCCGTTTGACAATGCATGTGAAAAATATTAATAGTAGATGCTATTCACAAGAATAATTTTAGATCCAGCAACCCTACTATTGGGTATATATCCAAAGAAAACGAAATCAGTATGTTAAAGAGATAGTTGCGCTGCTATGTTTGTTGCAGCACTATTGACAATAGCCAAGTTATGGAATCAACCTCAGTGTCCATCCACAGATGAATAGATAAAGAAAATATGTGTGTGTGTGTGTGCATATGTGTGTGTATGTATATATAAAATGGAATATTATTCAGCCATAAAAAAGAATGAAATCATGTTATTTGTGGCAACATGGATGAGCCTGAAAGACATTATGTTAAGTGAAATAAACCAGGCACAGAAAGATAAACACCACATGTTATCACTCATACTAGAAATGTAAAAAATTTAATCTCATAAAAATAGAGAGGAGAATAGTGGTTGCCAGAGGTTGGGGCGGGTGGGGATAGGAGATGGAAAGAGGTTGGTCAATGGGTACAAAGTTGCAATTTGATGGGAAGAGTAAGTTCTAGTGTTCTATTGCACAGTAGGGTGACTATGGTTAACATTGTATAGTGTATCTCAACATAGCTAGGAGAGAGGATTTTGGATGTTCTCACTACAAAGAAATGATGAATGTA
Source organism: Mirza zaza (assembly GCA_008750895.1). Classification (NCBI taxonomy): domain Eukaryota; kingdom Metazoa; phylum Chordata; class Mammalia; order Primates; family Cheirogaleidae; genus Mirza; species Mirza zaza. The sequence continues at coordinate 7,302 of VSMD01077196.1, read as the reverse complement.
TCAGGTGATGGATATGCTAAATATCCTGATTTGATCATCATGCAATAGGTACCTGTATTGAGACATCACACTATATCCTATAAATATGAACAATTATTATGTATCAATTTTTAAAAAGCATAATTTTATACATTTATTTATCAATTTATTTTAGTGTGTTCTCCCCTGCCCTTTAAACAGAGATAATTTGGTCTTTGGGGACTCACCCACCATTATATCAAGTCTCTAAAAATGAATTATAGCAAGATTGTGAATAAACCACCTTCTTCAAATGACTCAGATTAATTTTTAATCAAATTATGTTTTACTCAGAATTGAAACACTACAGAATGACCCAAAGCCATTTATGCATGTTCGTTTCCATCATAAAGTTCACCCCTGTCAACTGTTCACTTCCTCATTCATTAAAATTAGTTCTAGACCTGTGTTATACCACATCTAGAATCTACATCTACCATCAACGAGTAAAATCTGTTTTAGGCAACCCTTACCGCATTCTGCTGGAAGAGCTAAACAATGACTTAAAGCACCTGGAAGTGCTAGCCTGGTTCCTTCTGATCGCCTATCCTTTAGCTGTTTTGAAATGACCACCTCAGGGAGAGTTATAGAGGTCTCCAAGCCCAGGTTTTTAAAAGAAATGAAGAGAATTAGAAATAAATGCTTCAGGAGGAGGAAAATTAATGCATGATCCCAGGTAAAGGGCCCTGGAATAGGGAAATCTCCTGAGAAGCGGAAAGGAAATTCTATGCTGCAATTGGGAGTCAACATTCCCATACGTCGTGCGACTAGACTTGAATCCTTCCATCTCCCTGTGTGCTTTGCCGTATGGCCAGCGCCCCTCAGCACAGGATGGAAGGGAGAGATTAATGGCTGACAGCCTTGAAATGTTCTCAAGATTTCTCCGGAGTTGACAGACCAGCCTGAAACTGGGCTTGCCCAGTTCAGCCTCTGTCTCTGCAAACCCATTTCACTGAAAGTTCATTTCAGTGCTGCCTCATTGATGAGAATAAAATATTCTTCACCAGAAAACAGGGTAGACAGAAATGATTAAACCCACTTGTAGCTTAGAATGCTATTTGGACATGTATGGGGACTTAACATTCATGGAAGCAGAGATGAAAGTTTTCAGATCTGAAATCGGCACAACAGCCTCCCACCCCAAGGAGGCAAGGACAAGGGCAGGGGGGAGCTTTCTCCTACCTTCTGTGGTTCCAATCTCGATGGTGCCTTTCACTTGGCTGAAGCACCATAGCGTGTCCTGGGTGAGCGTTCCAATTCCTGAAAGCGACACAAGGAGACACTTCGGGTTAGGCGAGAGCTCCCAGTTGTTCTTAAAAGGCCGACAAGAAGGGACATCTACGGTGTAATCTATGCATTTTTAGAAGGAGCTCTGCACACCCGGTATCATCCCGTCGGAGAAGAGACCCTGATGAGTCCCGGGCCTGCAAGCGCCACGTCCTGCTGTGAGTCGCTGCTCTGTCCCCGCCGCCCGCCCATGCCAGGGCCAGTGCGAACTGGAGCAATTGGAGTTCGTCCCTGCTCGGGCCCTGGCAGCAGCCTAGAGCGCTTACGAAGGGCCTGCGATCGCCCCTGTGTGACTGGCCCTTTTCATGGGAATACTAATGCTTTCGATTGTTTTCCTTCTGTGGTGGTGGGGAAGAGAAAGAGGCAGTTCGTTAGAGGGGTGAGAGGAAAAGAAAGGCGACTTTAAAAAACAAAAAACAAAAAAAACTGGGTTTCACAGCTTGCATGGTTGAGCGGCCAGTAAGGGGTCAGACACCCAGAGAACTTCCATCTCTCTTGTTCACGTCTTGACTGCTTGCCAAAGTCAGAGCGGACTGCAGAGCAGGGGAAAGCGACAAACAAGGCTGGGATGGGGGCAGGGGCGGCCGGCGCAGGGCTGGGCAGTCCACTGCTGACAAATGCGGCCTATTTTGTTCCAGCAGATTTCTGTTTGCAATTTGGCGAGACATTTGATGGGGCTAAATTTTCTGTGTCATCATGACTTCTGGTATCCACTACTAATATGGATACTAATACATATTCTAATACCTTTATTACTATATGTATTCAAACCACAGGGGACCTTTTCAGAACACTTCTGGATAGCAGTGGCGCCAGTTTCCTTCCTAACAGCAAGAATATTCCCTTCCATGCTACAAGGTTTTAAGATTAAGGGGAACGTTGCATAGTCAAATTTCAGGAGAGGGTGTGAATTTAAGAATGATTAAATTCAGTAGGAAAAACCATGCATATCAAAACCAAATTGGCCCTTTTAAAACACACAGTGAACTGAGTAGTTATTGCCAGTGGCAGATTTTTATTGAATTCCTATAAAGAAACCTTCACTCACTCAGCCACGCCAGGGGAAAGTCGTTTCTCATCTGCTTTTCTCACTGTTGTTGACTGTACCTTCGATGGAAGCAGCATAGGGTCATCGTCAAAAGAATATTCTTTGCAATTAGACAGGGTTTGGCTCTGACTTGGAACAAACTCCTAAAAATGACTGTTTTTAGTCATTTTTAGTCTTTAAAGTGACAATAATAATAGTACCCATCTCTCAGAGTTATTGTGGATATCGAATTTGATTAGTATGGTCAAGCAACTTAATAATAGATATTATTATTATTTGCAAGGATTCTAAAACGTTCAATAGTAAAAAAGAATATTAGCTGAGAAAATTTCAAGTAGCTGCTATGAGGCATGCTGTGTGCTAAGACCTTTCTAGAGAGTATTTCCATTCTCGCACGAATCGTGAGGAGGGTACTGTTATCATACCCATTTCCCCATTGTGCAGGTGAAGAAACTGAGACTCGAGAAGTTTTGGTAACTCCTGCAAGATCATACCTACGGCATGCCTGAGCTGGGATTCAAGCCTGCCTGAATCCCAATATCGCCAATGTGCAGAGGTCAGTTGTCCATTTCAGTTTCAAGAAGCTTCACTGCTTGATCTGGAGTCTCATTTGGAAGGCTGAGCTGCTTCACATGCCAACTAGTAAAGTATCGACGTCTTCTCCAAGATGACACAGAGCTAAAACTTCCTGATAAGATGAGCACCCAGGAGGGGAGAAGAAGGTCTTTGGCAACATTCATTGGTGCAGGGAAAGACCACATTCACAGTGCCCCCAGCTCTGGCCTTGGGTTTCGGCATCAGACAGTCTTTGATAGGTTCTTACCATTCCTTGTGAGTTGTCACTGGCCCTCTCTAAACTGTGTCAGTTCTGCAGTTGAGAGCTAAGACTACATTGATCTCTTTTTTTTTTGAGATAGAGTCTTGCTTTGTCGCCCAGGCTAGAGTGAGTGCTGTGGTGTCAGCCTCATTCACAGCAACCTCAAACTCCTGGGCTCAAGCCATCCTGCTGCCTCAGCCTCCCAAGTAGCTGGGACTACGGGTATGCGCCACCATGCCCGGCTAATGTTTTCTATATATATTAGTTGGCCAATTAATTTCTTTCTATTTATAGTAGAGACGGGGTCTCGCTCTTGCTCAGGCTGGTTTCGAACTCCTGACCTCGAGCAATCCGCCCGCCTCGGCCTCCCAGAGTGCTAGGATTACAGGCGTGAGCCACCGCGCCCGGCCTACATTGCTCTCTTATAGATCATTAGCTACAGGTGAAATTTCCCCCCTGGCTTCTGTCCTGGCAGAGTTCCTATGTGGCTAGTTACGATTCTGGGTATAGATGTTGTACCTGTTATCTCAAAACATGTACTTTAAAGCAAGCAAACATATACAATTCTGAAACATATAACACACCCAGGAAGATTTAAATATGAGCCTAGGTCAAGATATTCACCCTAATTCAGGAAATTTTAGCTCTAGAGGGAACCTTGCTTATGTGTGAAATAAACTCTTTTCGCAACTGCAAAACCCAAATTATAGAGAGTTAGACTTGGTGAGAGTGGCACAGCAAGGGGTCATGTGGCCAATTCACATCCAAGGACAGTCCTGAGGATTACCCACAGATACGATTGCCCAGGGGTGCTCAGCGATTAGAGCTGGTTGATGACTGTGAGGTTCCAGGCAGCCACAGCGTCATCAGTTTTTTTGTCCTGAGCAGGCTTCGACTGGACCCAGTTTCTGTCTCCCACCAAGATCATTGCCAAATGATGCCATTGGTGACATAAAGAGAGTTTGGACCATGCCATCTTTATCCTCCAAGTGCTAAGCACTAGCTAGAAACACAAATGCCTAGCTGGGTTGGATGTGAATGAGAAAAGCTGGCCAGGCATAAGACACTCAGTGAGCTGACATGTGGTCTGAGTCTGTGATCCTTTTGAAAGTGGTGGGAAGTGGGACCGGGAGGACTCAGGCCCCGTCTAAAGGAGCAGCAGCTACTAAGCCCCAGCTGACGGTAGCCATGGCGAATCTCGGTCCAGTGTTATCAGATTGGCTGATTTTCCTCAGAAACAGCCAGAAGTCTTGATCATTATGTGAATAACTCCAATTTTTTATTTATTTATTTATTTATTTTAGAGACAGAGTCTCACTTTGTTGCCCAGGCTAGAGTGAGTGCCGTGGCATCAGCCTAGCTTACAGCAACCTCAAACTCCCGGGCTCAAGCAATCCTTCTGCCTCAGCCTCCCGAGTAGCTGGGACTACAGGCATGCGCCACCATGCCCAGCTAAATTTTTGTATGTATATTTTTAGTTGGTCAATTAATTTATTTCTATCTTTAGTAGAGATGGGGTCTCACTCTTGCTCAGGCTGGTTTCGAACTCCTGAGCTCAAGCAATCCTCCCGCCTCGGCCTCCCAGAGTGCTACGATTACAGGCGTCAGCCACCGTGCCTGGCCCTAGATTTTTAAATATTGTCAATCAGTTCAAGTTAGAACACTCACACAGCATGGCTCACACAGCACAGGGCAAACACCACATTTAGGCCAAATGTGGTCTTTGCGCCACCAGTCTGCAAATCTCTGGCTAGAATATTTATGCTGGAAGATACTTTAGAGAATACCTAGTCCATTCTCACCATTTTACCATTAGGAAGAGAGGCCTCAGGAATGGAGAGAACTCACAACACAATAAAGTTATTTTAATTGCAGGCCTAGGACACCAAGGTGACAAATCCAATTCTTATACCAGATTTCCTTCTACCACTAGGCTATGGTTCATGGTGATGGTTTGGCAAGATATCTATCTAGATTTAATGAATGCTCCTTAGGGAAGTGTATTTGATTGCTAAAGTGGATGACTGGGAGAATTAAACCAACATAGTGAGAAAGGAAAATTTGTTTCTCTTAAATTACAGAACTCGACAGCTTCCCTAAACCCCAGTGCCAAATGACACTCCGGTTGCTACAGTGATGGTGTCAATAAGCAACATTCTCCACCAGGAGGCTGGTACAGATCCAGTTGCTAAACGTCCTGGAAGACGTTTCTTTCTTTCTCCTCACTCAGGGCTCAAACAGACCCTGAGTCCCGCCAGCTGAATGGCCTGGCCGGGAGCTCAGCCCATTGTCGGTACACACCTGTCCTATCTCTAGGGTCATAGAACAGCCAATTTCTGGATCTGGTCAGCCCTTGGAGATCCTTTGGTCCAAATCCTTCATTTAAAAGCAGAGGACGCAGAAGCCCAGAAGGGGCACGGCCACACAGTGGGGCCACGGCCACACAGTGAGTTCACAGCCCAGTTGGAGCCAGCCCAGGGCTCCGATGTCCTGCACGGGGCCCTTCGGAGTTGAGGCCAGCCTTTGTGTTGCCTCTTTTGTGCCAACCCAGCTTCGTGAATACAATGAACACAGGGTGTGACATGCAGCAAATAAAGTCCTTATTGATTTGGGGTGGAAAGAGGTTATTTTCAGGGGCTTGGTGCTAGCAGTGTGCTTCTCTCTGCAAGAAAGGGAGAGAGAAAGTGGGAGCGGGAGGGAGAAAGGAGAGAGAAGGAGGGAGAGAGAGGGGACCAGAGAAAGGGGGAAGGGGAGGGGCAAGAGAGAGAGAGAGAGAGAGAGAGAGAGAGAGAGAGAAAGTGTGATCCTTACCCAGATAAATGTTTTCTGAGAGGAATCTAATTTGAAATTGATTATGTTATAGGCTGTAGAAGTATATTCACTACATAGAAAGAGCCTACAATTGTGTGATCCTCTCTGAGCGTGTTGTAATGAAGATACCAGCATGACTTACAGCAGTTCCGTAGGCATGAACGAATGTCTTGCTAACAAATCAGCCCCAACTAGCTGTGGAAATCTTCCTATCCAGGAAGCCAGATTGCTAAGAGGAGACACTCTGGTGCTTCAGAGACAGTTAAAAATAAGGGGGACTTCAGACTTCAGTAACAAAGGGTTTCATTTTTCAACATTCTGTACATTGCTCCATTTTTAGCAATTGCCACTGTGTCTAATAAAGACAGGCCACATCTATGTCTTCAACTTGCCAGTGAGTGAGCTCATACAGAATACGAACATGTCAGATTCTAAAACCAAACTTTTCCTTTGCACAAGGTTGCATCAGCCATTAGACATATTGCATTGAAACCATCATTGGGTCAATTTGCTGAGTTTAATTCACTGGATGATTTCCATGGGTAATCAAGCAAATTGGTAATTGGCTAAACTGCCCATCACAACAGAGGTGGGAAGGAGTGGCCGCATTGGACTGATTGCTAAGAAGGTGGAATCCATGAGGGGTTTGTGGTGATTTGAGATATGCATGAGGAAGGGGAGAGGTGAACAAACCTTGGGCTATTGGTGAGCCAGTGGAGCTATTCATTCTTTATTGATCTCTTTATCCTACCTCCTAAGAATTTACTTGCTGACCAAAAGAAAGAAGCTTAGACTTTCAAAGAAATAATAATGCTGCCATGCACCTCGCAGGAAATCTCACCCTGTTTTACAAATCAAGGGAAGTGGAAGTGACTAACATCCTCAGATAGATTGATGGAAATATTTATATGGTGGATACCGAAACCATGAGAAGACAGTCGTTATCCCTTGTCCAATGCATCCTAGAATGCTATTTTGGAGTATGATTAAAAAGCAGCCTAGGCTGGGTGCAATGGCTCACGTCTATAATCCTAGCACTCTGGGAGGCCGAGGTGGGAGGATAGCTCAAGGTTAGGAGTCCGAAACCAGCCTGAGCAAGAGTGAGACCCCGTCTGTACTAAAAATAGAAAGAAATTAATTGGCCAACTAAAAATATCTAGAAAAAATTAGCCGGGCATGGTGGCACATGCCTGTAGTCCCAGCTACTTGGGAGGATGAGGCAGAAGGATCACTTGAGCTCAGGAGTGTGAGGTTGCTGTGAGCTAGGCTGATACCACGGGCACTCTAGCCCAGGCAACGGAGTGAGACTCTGACTCAAAAA